>JAVHZT010000111.1:0-291036 GCA_035079005.1 Fraxinus americana | reverse complement strand
CGTAATAAATTGTTTAGTCCCTGTTTGACATTCATTCTCATCTCATTCTTATTCTAATTTTTTTTCTCTTTTTTCATTTCAACTACACATTCTTCCAATAAAATAATATTGCACACAAATCTAAAATTTCTCTTAACTTTTTCACCACACATTCTCCCATCAATTACTATTCCAAAAATTTCATTCTCCAAAAAATTGGTGTCAAACACTCTCCTAGTAAGCAATTTATAAAGTACACAATAAAACTTTTTGAATTATGCTAAGTGTACATTTCATGATGTACATCATTTTTTACGTTGTGTGAGAATTCAAAAGGTGTTAGACGGGAAAGTGTGTCTTTTTAAAAAAAAAAATTGTTCAATCATGTGCCGACACGTGGTACAATATAAAAAATGAGGTAAAACAAAATGTATATTTAACATGATTGAAACTTTTTTCAATCACATGGAAATAATTAGCCCCTGTTTTACAACCATTAAAATGAGTTTCGCAATAGTGAGTTTTGGCAAATGTGATTGAAAATTAAGAAAAAAATTGGGTTTACGTACAAAATATTTTACTGTGAAAATGTTTGATTGAAAATAAGTTTGAAAAAAAAATTATTTTAATAATTGTCAAACAGGAACTCATTAAGATTCTCTTTTAAAACGTAGTCATACGCAAATTAAAAATTATTTCTCAATGATTAATTGTATTCCATTCCATTTCATGTACTCTTTCCTAACCAAATTATAGTGGGATCTTGAATAAACAAGTTGGTTGACCGTGTTCATATTTTTCCTTAGAGTATCTCTAAGAGATTCTTTAAATATGATATGATCTCTATTTTAAAGAGTCAATATTTAAAATCATGCTCCAAGAGACTTTTTAAATTAACATTTTAATTTAGAGAATGAGTTTGACTCTCCAAAGTGTTTCAATTTTCAATGTACGAAAACAATAAAATAATCTAAAGAAAAACTAGTTAAAATAAAAGATAAACAAAAAATAATAAATATTTTTTGGGAATAGTAAAACTAAGTGTTAAATATAAAAAAATTGTTTGAGTACTTCAAAATTTTAACTCTCTAAATTTATAGATACTCTCAAAATGATAGAATATGCTCTTTAAAAATAGAGAGTATATCGGAGATGTTCTCAGTCATTTTCATTAGAGAAGCAATGGAGAGCCATCGAATATTTTTCAATGGAATCTTTAGCTGTCAGAGTATTTGAGAAATTGGATATAATTAAGGATGAAAATACCAAAAAATGGAAGGTAGAAAAGTTTTTTTTAAGAGCTCAGCTGGGTTAATTTTGGCCGGTATAATTTTATTGGATGAGATATTCAAAAGGCTTGAGATTCAAGATATGGAGACATGGGTATGCATTAGGAGAGGGTGTAATTACAGAGATGTTAGGGCGGACTTTTAAGGGATTTGATCTGAATGCAATGCTCGATGGAGGTTGGTTGTTAGGCTAGCATCGACATTTAATAATAAGAAAAGGATGAATGCTACTGCTATATTTCTGAACATTTTAATGTTTAGATCTAGTGTCATTGATCTTATTTGCATTCATTCAGTCTCACCACATACTTCACGAGTTGCAATTGAAGTATGTCATGAATTATGTTTTAATATGTAAAAATTTTGATGTTCTTCTGGAAGCCCGAACCTTTTTCTTAGTATTACTTTTTCCATAGGGTGAAATCTGAATGCAACAAATTGGTTTGCAAGCACGTCACTTCTTATAATTTCCCAGATTCAGCATCGTCATTTCTTAATTTTTTTTTTTTTTTTTAACATTCTTTTCTTGCTTCTTCCATTCAAGAAGTGAAAGGTTTGTGCACCATGTACCTACTTCAAGAAACTCATCATTTGCTAATGTTTTCCTGCATATGTGTGCTCTATTCATTGTGTTAGAATAAGATCACATGTTTTCTTTCATTTTAATCTTACTTGAATATTATCCTTATGAGAATAAAATCTTACAAGCTTAAATATAGCAAACAAACTTTTAATGTTTAACAAACAAAGGCTTAATATTCCTAACCAGCTTACTAATGTACCTTTCTATTTCTCTTTCGCAGGTCAAGGTGGTGAGCAACCATCTCGTATGAAACATGTTCGTCATGGTTCAAGAAATCCAAAGAGTGCAATAAGTAAGTAGCGAGTAGAAGATGGAGTTTCAACTTATTACCTTACAAATACAATGAATTATAGACAAAAATCTGGGTTGGATTTTTCTGAATAGATATCTTCCCCTATTTGTAAACTGGTAATAATACCTTATCCTGATTCCTTTCAACTTTCAAACAACAAACATATATTAAGAATGTAATGGTTGTTGGGCTTATTTACTTGCTCTTAAACATTCTGGTCTTCACATTGATTGTATTGTCTTACCATTTTTGATAGTCACAAGTTTGTATTGTAATGTTTGAAACACACTGTATGGTACAAACCGTAGATTAGTAGAACTACTATCAACTGCATAACTAATCAAGCACTAAGCATTTCGTTAAAATCATTGAATGCTTACCTTGGAAATGTCTTGGACGAACATTCTCGATGCTTCTTCCATTTTATTTTATCTAGATCTTATTTGGTTTACTATAGGACTAATAGCTGCAATGTACAATCTGTTGTAAAATTTGCCTAATTTTGTTTTTGTCTATGAATCCTTTTCCATTTCGGTGAAAACATGCATGCATTCAAGAAACTGAAAAAAAGAATCTTAGACTTTGAAGAGAAAACAGAGATGAAAGAATGGAGAATCATATGTTGGCTTCTCATTGACTCATTCATCAACATGTTTGCTTCCAAGTGCAACAAGCAAAACCTATACAAGTCTTTTTGTCTGAACTTCAATTCCCATTTTAGAAAACTCCTCATTTACTCTGACTATGGGCATGAATCGCAACTTCAAATTCTTCTGATTCACAGAGAAAATCAAAATAAGATAATTCTTCTTATGAAATTAAATGGCAGATATTTCATATGAAAAAGTTTTAGCACTTAAGTGGCTCTTAGGACAAACTTATGACCAAGACGTATTCATCTACCCAACAACGTCTATTGAATCAAAATATACATTTCTCTAGTTAATTCTTCACATCAAAACCTTCAAAACAAGACAAACTGTGCATTGCACGGGCGAAAAACTAGTTTCTTAAATAAGAGATATATTTGTAGTAAAGAGCGAAATCATAGTATTTAAAAATCTCATAAAAAAATATAATGAATGAATATTCCGACGGCTAAAGATTCCATCGAAAAACATTTGATGGCTCTCCATTGCTTCTATAATGAAAAATTGAAAATGACTAAGAAAATATGAACACGAACAACCAACTTGCTCATTCAAGAACTCAACGTGCTTATTAAAGAGTGAAATCATATTATTCAAGATCAACCAACTTGCTTATTAAAAAGTGAAATCATATTATTTAAAACTCTTAATTTCGACAAAAATGTGGAAAATGTGCACGTGTGAGAGAAAGTTCTATCAAACACTACAAAAATTAGAAAATTTTTCATAGAAAATGTTGCCCATCAAACATGGCCTAATAGATTCTTGAACTTGCTTTTCTATTTTTTTCTCTCTTTTGTTCCTCTTAGTCGGCACAAATCTATAGGCAGGAAATGGATCACCTCAGTGAAAAAAATGATTCTAGTGACTAATGACTTCACGGAAAAAGAGGATTGGGGATGATCTTCACTGAAAAAAACGATTCTGGTTAATTTATTACTACTATTACTCCCCATTTTCTCCATCTACAAAAGAATCCCCAGGAAAAAAAAATTCTGGTAAAATAGTCGCAGAAAATCTTAAACACTAAACTCCGGCGATATCTTTATCGCCAGTTGGGAGGTGATCATCTGACTTTTCCGCCATTAACGCTGTCGCCATCGCTACCTCCTCTTCCGGCAGACAATGCAACCAACCCAACCCTCTGGTGAACTCCACCAATGCAACTAGTGCTTCTCCACCGGAGTATCTACTACTACCGGCTCCAACTTCTGGTAATTTGACTCCGGAGGCGACTCCGCCTCCACCACGACGGCCAGACACGTCGAACAAAAATACTACATTGATAGTTTTGGGTGTGGGGATCGGTATAGGTTGGAGGATTGTGCTTGTTTGCCTGAGTATTTTCCTCTTTTGGTACAAGAGGAGAAAAAGGCGCCTTAGAAATTGGGATGGTAGAGTTGGTGGCGAATTGCAGTGTAGAAGGAGGCGATCGTCGACAGTGGCCCACCAGTGGTTATTTATTCTCGAACCTGTGACTTGCCTGATGAAATGTGCTTCCAACAATTCTATTACTAAAGTCGTGTTTCTGGAAATGACACTTTTATTATTTAGTGACAATGGCTGGATTGTTGACAACGGCACTCCACTTACCATTGGATGAGATTCTAGAGTCTTCGACTCTTTATCTTCGATGAAACGCCTCTTTGGATCATTATTGGCTCTCTTTCTTCTGCGGCTCTTGGTTTTGCTCTCGCTGTCGTGAGAGAGAATAATCTCATTATTCTATGGTTTACATTCTTGAGTGATTGATCGTGTAAACTGTATATTCTCTTAGATCTACTTCTGTTTGGTGTGAAGTGATGATTTTTTGAGTGTTTGGAGTGCTGAATCTTTTTTGATTCGAAGCAAAGGAATGAGATGTTAGGCAAAACTTTGTGATTTGGCCTATTTTATGCTTGATGGAAGATCGATCTAAAGGCTTGTGTAAAGATAAGTGTCTGTATCCTTTTATCTTGTGTTCTTGAACAGATCTTGTAACTGTTGTTGCCATATTTTTGGCTTGTTAGTGCAACCGAGCAATATCCATTATTTGGATACTCAACGGGGGATGTAGGTGTTAGATCCGGTCGCCGAACCTCCGGGGCTTAGGCCAAAACTTATCTTGTGTTCATTTTATTTTCTGTAACTTTTACTTTCTGTTGGAATCGATTCTTCTGTATCTTGTTTTAATATTGTGTGGTTTGGGCCTTTACAGTGGTATCAGAGCCTGGAACTGAAAGGATAAGATACCTGGATCTTCGAGGAAAGGTTCAATATATTGTAGATCAAAAAATTTTGGAACTGCTGAAAAGCATGTTAAAGAATTCGAGTTTTTGCTAACTCGCTGGGTGAGATCCTTCTTTTTCATTTCTGTAAAATTTTAAATACTTTTAGGGTTTCTTGATCATACCATTGATTTACCAAAACACCGTTGAAACCCCCTTGAAACTAATCTTTGTCCAGTGGCTCCTGCGAGACCCCCTGGAATCTGAGATAAATCAAGTTTGGGTGTGTTTTCTGGAGAATCTTGCTAGAGTCATCTGTGAAACATAGAATGTGATCCCTATGTGTTCTTTAATTGAGCTTGTTCTGTATGGTTTAGTGATCTCTTTGATTGTTACCTGATATCTTGTATTACTATGTGTTATACTGTGATTGCTAAGTTGGTGAAGTTGTTATAAGTCTCTGATTGTTTTTCTGTTATCTTTGAATTCCTACTTAAGCATCATATCTATTTTGAAACATGGCTTCTGCTAAGTTTGAAGTTCCACAATTTGATGGTAAATGTGATTTTAATATATGGTGCCAAAAGATGAAAACTATCTTAATGCAAATGGAGTAGCTAGAGCTCTTGATAATAGTTGGCCTGCAGACTTACTACCTGCTAAGAAAACTGAACTTGAAGAGGTTGCATGTAGTACTATTTTCTTGTACTTATCTGATAATGTTGTAAGAGAAATTGGTGAAATCAAAACTGCTTCTTAACTTATGGGCTAAACTTCAATCCAAATATGTGACTAAAACTATCCCAAATAAATGTTTTCTATTGAAACAACTCTTTTTCTTTTAAAATGGATCCCTCTGTTAACTTGGATGAAAACTTGAACAGGTTTACTAAACTGACCATTGACTTAGCCAACTGTGATGAAAAACTTTCAAAAGATCAGTTGGTTGTAGTTTTGTTGAACTCCATTAGTGACAAATATAGAGACATCAAGGTTGCTCTTGAATATGATAGGGTTAAGATCACTACTGATGATATTATTAGTGCTTTAAGGAATAAGGCCCTAGAGATTAAGTCTGAAAATAGGAGTCACAATGGAGAAAACTTGCTTGCTAAGGGTAAAGGGTTTAGTAGACCTAATTTTCACACAAATCTTTGAATGAAAACAGGACCAAATGGAATGACAAGAATAAGTCCAAGAATAAGGCAAAAGGTAAGAAATGTTTTCATTGTGGTAAATTGGGTCATTTTATTAAAGATTGCTACAAGAAAAAGAATGAAGAAAACTTCACTGATGGGAATGCCGCCTTAGCCTATAATAAGATTGATTCTGAAGATGGTTTAGTCCTTATTCATAATGAGAAGAAGCTGAGTGAGGAGTGGATACTGGACTCTAGCTGTTCCTTTCATATGTGTCCCAATAAAAACTGTTTTCTTGATTTTGAAGCCATCTCAGGGGGGCAGGTTATTATGGAAAATAATATGACTTGTAAAGTGAAAGGAATAGGAACTATTAAATTGCTTCTTGAAATTGGGAAGGTCCTCTTCTTAAAGGGGGCCAGATATGTACCTGAATTAGAGAGAAACCTGGTGTCTCAAGGAATGTTGGATGACATTGAGTTTAACATAAAATTGGGTCAAGGACATATTGAAATTCTTAGGGGTTCTGACATAATCATAAGCACCCCTAAGAGACGTGGTCTTTATTTCTTGAATGCAAGGCCTTTACTTGGTTTAACTGCTGCTACCCTATCCGACAATTTTATTCTGTCCAAACTGTGGCATGAAAGACTTGGCCATATTGACAAGAAAAGTTTGAAATCTTTACAAAATAATGGAGTTCTTGGAAAACAAAATCTTGTTGATTTTGGTGCTTGTGAATAGTGTGTTATTGGAAAACAAGTTAAATTACCTTTCTTACTTGGAACTCATAAATTCAAACAAATACTTGAATATTTTAATGCTGATTTGTGGGGTCCTGCATCTGTGTGTACCTTATCTGGTTTTAGATATTATCTTTTGATCATTGATGATTTTTTTAGAAAAATCTGGGTTTTCTTATTAAAATCAAAAGATGAAACTTTTTCTGTTTTCAAAGATTGGATGAGATTCTAGAGTTTTCGACTCTTTATCTTCGATGATACGCCTCTTTGGATCATTATTGGCTCTCTTTCTTCTATGGCTCTTGGTTTTGCTCTCGCGTCTGTGAGAGAGAATAATTTCATTATTCTAGGGTTTACATTCTTGAGTGATTTGATCGTGTAGAAGCTTGTATATTCTCTTAGATCTACTTCTGTTTGGTGTAAAGTGATGATTCTTTGAGTGTTTGAAGTGTTGAATCTTTTGTGATTCGAGCAGTGAATGAGATGTTAGGCAGAACTTTGTGATCTGGCCTATTTTATGCTTGAGGGAAGATCGATCTAAAAGCTCGTGTAAAGATAAATGTCTGTATCCTTTTATCTTGTGTTCTTGAACAGATCTTGTAACTGTTGTTGCCATATTTTTGACTTGTTAGTGCAACCAAGCAATATCCATTATTTGGATGCTCAACGGGGGATGTAGGCGTTAGATCCGGTCGCCGAACCTCCGGAGCTTAGGCCAAAACATATCTTGTATTCATTTTATTTTCTGCAACTTTTACTTTCTGTTGGGATCGATTCTTCTGTATCTTGTTTTAATATTGTGTGGTTTTGGCCTTTACAAGTGGCTTTTGGTTTGGTCTGAAAGTGGGTTGGAATTGGTGGGAGTTGGGGTGGAGGAGAAGATGGAAGGAGACGATGTTATTTTTGCGTTTTAAATTTTGATTTTCATGTATTTGTGTCTTATTTGTAATTTTTTGAAATATTTCACGTAGGTAGGCGAATAAATATTGATATAGGATGACATCAATAATTAACCGCGTACGCGGGTGATTGTAACCGGTAGGTGACGACAACTTGATATGATGGGATCGAAGTAAGTGTTACTTGATATGTACCCCTGTAAAGTACCACGTCAAAGGCCGTCGACCACCATGGGGTGCTCTACGTTCTAATGATAAGATCGCCTACTACCATGGGGTGCTCTACGTTCTCATGATAGACCGCCTACCACCATGGGGGTGCTCTACGTTCTCATGATAGACCGCCTACCACCATGGGGGTGCTCTACGTTCTCATGATAGACCGCCTACCACCAAGGGGTGCTCTACGTTCTCATGATAGACCGACTACCACCATGGGGGGTGCTCTACGTTCTCATGATAGACCGTCTACCACCATGTGGAGTGATCTACGTTCTCATGATAGACTGCCTACCACCAAGGGGGGTGCTCTACATTCCAATGATAGACCGCCTACTACCATGGGGTGCTCTACGTTCTCATGATAGACCGCCTACCACCAAGGGGTGCTCTACGTTCTCATGATAGACCGCCTACCACCATGGGGGTGCTCTACGTTCTCATGATAGACCGCCTACCACCAAGGGGTGCTCTACGTTCTCATGATAGACCGACTACCACCATGGGGGGTGCTCTACGTTCTCATGATAGACCGTCTACCACCAAGGGGTGCTCTACGTTCTCATGATAGACCGCCTACCACCATGGGGGTGCTCTACGTTCTCATGATAGACCGTCTACCACCATGGGGGGGGTGCTCTACGTTCTCATAATAGACCGCCTACCACCAAGAGGTGCTCTACGTTCTCATGATAGACCACCTATCACCTATGAGGCCCTCAATGCTCACCTAGGCCGTCTACCACTACGCGGCCGTCGACCCCCATGAGGCCTTCTACGTTCACACATGTAGCAACCACCATGCGGCCAATGCTATACTTAACCATACAAATAGCAATGAGCAAGACGGAAACCACCCAACGACGAACGTGAGGCATAATCAACTGAATGACGAGTGGAGGTTACCACCATAGAACGTGGGGAAAGTGGGAAGGTTTACGTAGGACACGTGGCACCAGCAACCGCCGAATGCGTAGCAACAGGTGCCTATAAATACCTCCAAGGTGAGAAAGGTAGTTTCCTCTTGGAACTCGAACTTATTGAATGCTCATATACTCTCTGTTTACTCCCTAAAATCGACTACTAATTCTCACGTCGGAGGTACAACGGGGGACAAAGCCCCGACCTCATTTTGCAGGTAACATTCGTTGATTTGAGCAACCGGAACACCCCACACGTCATCATCATCGTGGAGGTAAATTTTGTGATTATTTCAAATATTGAGGACAAAATATGTGTATTCTGTTGTTTATTCATAATATCAAGTAATTTTAGAAAATTTTAAAATATTGTGGGATAGATTGACAATCTTAACCCGCGTCCCACCACCCCAGAATTAATAGCTAAATATTAAATGTCAGCAAATCAATTACCAGAACCATGGTCCCAATTCATATAACGTAACACTAATTGTGTATCAAGCTGTGGAGGACAATGCTTACATTGTTGATGTGGAACTTGATAATTCAGTTGACTTTATAAATTGGGCTGAAAATTTGAATTGACATCAATCTAGCGACATAAACGAGTCGAGCCGAGCAGCTTGCAAGTCGAAGGTCGAAGCTCGGGTAAAAAATGGCTAGGATTTTTTTGGCTCGTGCCCAGCTAGGCCAAAACTCTGCTGAAAAATCAAGGCTTGGCTTGGGCTTTCGGCTCGAACTTCATCGAACACAGCCAGTTCTTTTTTTATACGTCATTGAATTTGAATTTTTTTTTACAAGCAGTTATAGTTGTAAGCAGCACAAAGCTGCCTACCTAACCTGCTTTTGCAAGCATCTACAGTTGTCATCACATGCCATTTTGACCTACCACATGGGTTGGCTATGTCTCGGGCCATGCCCCGAATATGTGGCTCTATGGAAACAAGTCACGAGGCAAGCTAACTTGGGCTTTCTTCGGGATCAAGCCACGGCTTGTCCAAGCCGACGAACCAAATCTACATCCCTACATCAAGCTAGCTAGCCCAATGGAGTAAATCCTCAACTTACAATTCAATTAACTCTGGGAAATTACAAAAAATCAGGCAGTTAATTTTTCGAATTCAAAATTCAGGTGTGAATTTTACTTAATCAAAAATCAGGTATTGAATTAATAATTAAATATTATACCCACCTACCTAATCCCAAACAAACCTTAAATCATTTTTCTTCTATCCTCATTCCTCTCCTTCTCTTCATATTCTCTCTCTCTACCCTCACCCTTAGCCGCCGTTGCCGACGCCAGCGTTGTTTCCCCCTCACAGCTGGCGTTGTGAGAGCCGGCAGAGGCATCGCCGTCGCTACTGCTACAATAGGTAAGAGTTCCCGCCGCTACAAGGCTACTGTTGAACTATCTACAGTTTTGGGTGATTTTAGGGTGGTTTGGGGATTTGAGATGGTGGCAGATATGGTGGTGCTACAGTGTTGGTGCAGGTGGTGTTGGATATGGCGATGGTGGTGAGGTGCTGGTTTTAGTGGTGAGGTGTTGAATAAAAAATGGGACCCAGAATTCTCTTATTTCAAAAACTTACCAGTCCACCAGTTGAAAACAAGGGGAGAAGGCAAGCAACAACAGAGCCCAGCAGCGGAGCGATGATGTAAAGGATACCTCGGAAGAGAGAGACATTTCCACCAAGAAACAAACCAAAAGTGACGGCATGGTTGACATGGCCGCCAGAGATGTTAGCACTAACGGAAATAGCCACAAACAAGGCAAAACCATGAGCCACCGTTGCCGACACAAGGCCGGATGGGAAGCTAGGAGCATTCCCAGTCAATTGTTGTAAGCCATGCCGGAACCCTCGCCAGCAAACACAAAAATCAGGGTGCTGATGAATCAAAAATGGGACCCAGAATTCTCTTACAGTACTATGTGATTCTCCCAGTCTTTCAGATACTGAAAGTTATTTTATGGGCCTCTTCATTTATTGCTCATCGGCTTATTATCATTTGGTGGTGGAGGTGGTTGTTAGTGTCTTTGTTGGTGCTGCTGTGGCGGTGACGGCGTGGTGAGGGTGGTCGAAAGTGGCCATAGTGGTAGTGGCGATAGTCTGTGACCAAATGTTTGGTAATTTATGACCAAATGTTTGGTCATTTATGACCAATTACTCAACTGTGACCTAAAAATTTAATAATATGTGACTCAAAAATAATCTGTGACCAACTAATTTAAAAATCTGTGATCTCGAAATAATCTGTGACGTACAAAAATTTTGATCTGTGACCTAGAAATATTCTGTGATCAATTAATTTTAAAATATGTGACATGTGACCTATAATTATGTATATGTGACCATTAATTATATAACTATGATTTTATTATATTTAATTAATAAATATTTTTAATTAATTAACTAAAACATGATTTTTGCATTAGTCAAAATTAAAACTTGATTTTTGAATTGTGTATAGTTAATCCATGACTTTTGAACTCTTTCCATTAACTCTAACATCAAGAAGTCTTAGTCTATAAGAACTATAGGGCCATTCCCTTACCAGCCTAGTATCCAAACTCGCTCGACCAACTCTCCCATTAACAGAATCCCAACAAATTTAGGCCATGTTCTCTTTTCTATTTTCAGACCGTTTTCTGTTTTCGATTTTTCAAAACAACGAAAACGCGTTCTCTTTCGCATTTTCGAAAACTCATTTTTGAAAACAAAAAAAAAAAAAAATTTAAGCCTGAAAACAGAAAATGGCTGAAACATCGTTTTGTAAATTTTGTGGGCAAAATCTGAAAACACCAAAACGCGCGAAACGGCTGGGGGAAAAAAGGAAACAGGGTCTATCAAAACTCGTCTCTCTCTCTCACAACACCTCGCCCTTCTCTCTCTGTAAGACCAGAGGTATTTTCGAAAAGGGTTTGCTCTGCCTTCCCGTGAAGAAACGAAGCTCAATCGAAGGCGCAGGGGGGAAATTGCTTCGTTCCCGAGAGCTGACAGTAACGTCTCTCCGTCGTCGGCGGAGTAGAGGGCTCAACCAAGTGCGATTTGGAAGATTCCATGCTTAGGGCCTTGGCGATTCTCTTTGCTGTTGTTCGTGATTCGCCTGCTTCTTGTGCTCCCCATCTTTATTGAAGGTTCGTAATTGAATTGCCTCAATTTCGATTTGATTTCCAAATATTGTTGTCAACAAGTTGTGTGCAATTTTTTGGGTTCATATAGTGGATTAGATTGGAAATATATTTTCTGCAGATTGGTTTAATTCATTGCTGGGAAAGAAAACGGGGTCTGGCCGAAAGGAAAAGCAGTGAAAGAATAATTGGTGATGGTTAAGGGGGAATAAACAATGGAGATGGGAGCCTATAATTCAAGCGCAAGAAATTGGTTTTTTGCTTATACAGTTAGCGATATTGATGCTTGCTCTTTGAAATATCAACGTTGGCAGAGTATAATTTGAAAATTGGTGTTTTGCTTATACAGTTAGGATTTGATGTTAGTTTGCACTTGTGGTGCTGTACTATGTAATGGAAATTGGAGGTTTCAAAGAGGAAAATGTTTTAAAATGCTTTGTTATTTAACTTTAGACTGCTTACACTTTTTGGCTGTAAGAGTACACACTATAGCTGACCTGGATGCACAAGTAGATTAAAAGGATTGATTGGAGTAGAGATGAATACTGGTTAGATTGGTGTGAAATGCATCCAGGGTCAATAAATTTTTCATGGGCTTGAGTATTATGATGTATTGGCTATAGATGAATACTGGTTAGTTCTTCTCAAATTGTGATTTCTGTATTCTTATAGGTGTCCCTAAATGTGCCATTAATGAAATGAAGCAGCCAACCAAAACGAGTTTAGATTATGGAAGAGTAAAACTAGTTAAAGCAACAACTTAAATGTTGGGGCTTGTCAGCAAGATAACAGCTATGCATGTAAATGTGAATGCACATGTCAGTGCATGGTCCCTTTTGAGAGAGAGAAACAGGGCAACCTAAGTTTAAGTAAAAGGTTCTCCCCCATTGTTTAACCTAGCCACTGGAATAACACAAAAAGGGATCAACTAAAGTTCCAAGGGGATCAACTAAAAGCTCTGAACTTGCTGATCATGCGAAGTTTATTGCGAGGAACCTCAATATATAAGCATGACAAGTATTTCCATTCATTGGGAATTATAAAGTTTACTGTTGTGAGGAAAATTTATTTTCACTTTTATGAAGATCTCATGACACTTACATCCCTTATTGTTATCCTGAAACCATATGTCTGGATGCATAATTTTATGAATGTATAAGTGTTCACTATATATATGATTTCACATTAAAAGTTATGCTCATGTGAAGACTCTCTTATTATTCTTAAGCTACATCTTTCGTAGGTACAAATAGTGAGAGTTAATGAGACAAACGTTGTAGAAGCTGCACTTTGCCTCTTGAATTTGAATGCTACGAAATTTAGACGAGCCACTTGGATGTTAAAATTTAGGTTGTGTTTTTGATATGTGGAAAAAATATTTCAAAATTAACAACTTCAAAATTAACATTATTATTTAATACTTTATTAACATTAAACTATTAAAATTTATTGAATAATCAGATTTCTTAAATAAAATATTATAAAAAAAATTTCTCAAAATTTTAAAATAAACGCGTTTTCTAGTTTTATGTTTTCAGAAACAGTTTTCCAAAACAACAAACAGAACACATCTTCAACAATTTCAAAACAGACACTTAAAACACAAAATACAAAACGAATTCAAAACTCAAAACAGAAAACTGAAACACAAAGAGAACAGCCCTTTAATTTTGCATTTTTGATCAAACGCACCCTATATACCACTTTTAGCTTCTCCAATTACCCATCATTAAAATACCAATTTTAGCCCTTACACGTATAAAATTATTTACTCTTTTTTCCCAAGTTCGTTGGTATTCTACAAGAATTACCTCCTCCATCCTCCACGTTAAATCACTCTTTCATTTTCCTTTCTCTTCTTGGCCATTCATATCAAAATCTAAGGTATTATTTTGATTTTAGTGTACTATTTGCCTGGGATTTTCACATTAAATTTGTTTATATAGCCTATTGGCTTTGTTTTCATGATTTCTAGACCAATTAACTTCAATGAAAAGCATTCAAGCAAAACTCACAGTCCCACCAACATCATCAGTTTTTTTTTTTTTTTTTTAACCGTGAATGTCCGGGTCAGCTTGCGCGCACCTTGACTAATCACACGGGGTCTTGAAGTTTACGGCCGGGTACTCACCTCAATGGCCCTCAGGGGACTCGAACTGGTGACCATTGGAAAGCAAACTCAATGTCTGACCAATTAAGCAACCCCTCAAGGTTACCAACATTATCAGTTGAGTTGAGGCATATGATAAAATGACGTTCTTTTGAATAATCAAACAAGCAGAAAAGGTGATTATTGCAAAAAATCAAAGCATCAGACAGTGGAGAAACTTTCATGTTTATGATGATACAAACACGAAAAAAATAAAAAAAATCACACAAGATAGTAGAAATGAATGTTAACCAGAAAGCTTGTATATTGTGCTAATGTTCCAACCTGGCCATTCATATTGCTAGACAAAAGTTTTCACTCTGTATTCCTTACACTAGATCTACGAGTATGAAATCAACGGGGAATAGCAATATAATAAGGTACAAATATGGTATAGAAGGCGGCCCCAAACCAAATTTAGGCAACCTTATAGAGAGAAGAAAGCAATGGTTCGCTTAATCTATAGGTAACACAGCCTGGAGTTATGCAGCAAATTAACCATCTCACCAAAACCAAGGTACCATCAAATAATCAAATCTTACGGAGTAACTGCCTCAAATTATACCAGTAGTGATGCTCGAAGTTGCATTTATCTGCAGTGAATGCTCAGGTACATAAGTAAGACCTGTCATATCCGAAGCAATCATTAACTGCCAGTTTTAATCTTGTTGATAAGATAGAAATAAAGATTTTAATAACACCATTAGATAAAAAAAACCACATCTATTATAAACCAACATCGCATTATACTCGCTCATTAATTATTACAAAACAGTATCTAAATGTAGAGGAGTTTATTTTTAAGACATTACTGCATAACTGACTGCTGGATGACGTAGATGAATCACGATCGACTCGCCCTAAGCCATCAGTTCTATCACACTTTAAGCTTACAAATATATAAACAGGAATCAAGAAGTCAGTAGAAAAACAGTGAGCACGTAAGTACCTTTCTCCTTGACATCAATCTGTAGCGAATCAAGAGTAATTATGCCATCTGTCAATGGGAGTACTTCGAGCTTGATGGTTGCCATTGATTGAGCTGGGACACATCTGTTGCAATGATAGTCAAACCCTTAGTGATTAAGTTTAAACTCAAGCAAGGAGGAAAACAAGTAAGAGAGATGAATTACCCCAGCGGAACTCTACTCTGCAACCACAAATGTGTACAACCCAGATCACTACTTGGAAGGACTTCAGATATGGGTACAGATTGCTCGTTAATTTTCTCTCCTTTAGTCAATGGAGCTGAGTTTATCGTATTCACGACAGCCACTTGCGTATCACTTCTACCTCTCTCTGCTAACTCAGAAGAAGCAATAAATTGACTCGAGGGTGATGATGGTGAATTATTTAAAGGCAAGACTGAAGGAGGAGAAGTAAATGATGCTGGAGCAAGAACCGTCATTGTGAGATCTTCAGATGTCATATTTGACGCTTGAAGAGTCAAGACCTGAAAATTTGAAGAAATTTAGATGAATATTTGCAGCTTCAGATAGAACAAAACAGATTGCTTGGATTCACATATAACCTGAACTGGAAGAGGATTTCCATTGGATCCAACAGTTTTTGAATCATTTCAGAAGCAACAGAGACCATAAGATCCCTTGAAATACGAGGTTGCCAGGTTGTTGGCTGCTTGAAAAACAAGTTTGATTCTACAAATGAGGAAGAATTTTAAGTACCACTAAAATACTGTTCTATTCAGTATTCACCAAGCTGTCTAAAATAACAATCAATCTAAGGCTTTATACCAGTATAATTGCATCGACATGATACAAGAACGGCGTAACGATGGGCAGGCGATTCACTATATTTCCTTTCAATATTGGAGAAATATGACCAACTTGACGTCGCACTTCCGGAGAGAAAACTTGAAGGTTGTGAATTTGTGCTACAGTGACCTTTCGGGCACTTCCATGATGAAGTTGCAAGTTTGAGAATAAAAGAATGTTCTTCACCTCTCCTGCCAATGACACCACATATCAAGCTCTTAAAAATTGGAGAGCCCGTTAACAACATGACACAGTGCTAATTATACCTATGAATATGAAAAAATGGAATAGGCTCATCATTGTCTTACACAGAATTTTCTTATTTTTTGGATGAACAATATCATTCCAAGAAAGAAGCTTATGCTAACACTTCGATCTAAGGAATTAATTCTCTTTTCTAGCACTAACTCCAAATTTACTCTTTTCTTCCTTTTTTTTTTTTTTTTGGGAGTAGGAAGAGGTGACACTTTTATCACAGTTCTCTTATCTAAGGAAGTTCAACTATAAGATAAGGTACACAAAATCTACAACTTGGGAACTGTTACAGTCAAATTTCTCTAAAATAGTCCATGCACAACCTCCAGAAAGATGATCCTTAAAACTGAATATCACCATGACATGAGTCAACACAAAGGGAAAGCGAAATAGTATCATGCACATAGGGGAAGCGAAAGAAACGACTAACACATCCTAGATAGTATTCTGGGAAAACTTCCACTATCATTAACAGAAGATGGAAATTATCTCTAATAAAAAAGTACTAAGAAGACAAGAAAATACAAGCAATTCCCAATGATCTTAAATTATCTGCGACCAGGGTCCAGCATTGAAACGACCCGGCCTCTCACCGGAACCGTTATCTTACGTACTGTCCGCTATGGGGTGGGCTTCTGCCCACTTATCCCCTCACGGCTTTCTGACGCGTCCCCCAGGATTCGAACCCAAGACCTCCATCATATGGGAGACTTAAGTTGAATCCTGGTACCAATTGGGCAAGTTTGTAACGACCCGGCCTCTCACCGGAGCCGTTATCTTACGTATTGTCCGCTCCGGGGTGGGCGAGTTTTTTTTGTAACGACCCGGCCTCTCACCCGAGTCGTTATCTTACGTACTGTCCGCTTCGGGAGAGCCACATTGGTACCAGGATTCAACTTAAGTCTCCCATATGATGGAGGTCTTGTGTTCGAATCCTGGGGGACGCGTTAGAAATCCATGAGGGGTAAGATGCCCAATTGGTACTAGGATTCAACTTAAGTCTTCCATTTGATGGAGGTCTTGAGTTCGAATCCTAGGGGATGCGTCAGAAAGCCGTGAGGGGTAAGATGGGCCTAGGGTCTCCCGAATCGGACAGTACGTAAGATAACGGAATTGGTACCAAGATTCAACTTAAGTCCCCCATATGATGGAGGTCTTGTGTTCGAATCCTGGAGGACGCGTCAGAAAGCCGTGAGGGGTAAGATGGGCATAGGCTCTCCCGAAGCGGACAGTACGTAAGATAACGGCTCCGGTGAGAGGCCGGGTCGTTACAAGCATAGTTACTTCAAAATATTATATTGCCACACATAGAAAGATACATGCATAACCATGTCACTCCCATATCAATCACCGAAGTTCCATAATATTGGCAGAATGCAATGACCAAAATTTGAGATCTCTTGAGGAGATAAAAACCTGAGCGGTAAATTTGGCAAACAGTGTTCATTCCCAGCATCAATGCATGCAATTGGTAAAGATAATGGTGGGCCACCTTGCGATGCCTCTTCAAAGACTATAGCTATTGCATCTACAAATATCACAACATCTGGTGCATGTGCAGGGGAAACATTCTGCAAAAACAAGTTCAGTAACATTTATTCTCCAATCAACAAACAAAAGCAGCACATAATTCGCGGATCAACCCGAATGTGTTTTGTTATTATTAAGATTCCACTTCAAATAACAACTAAAGGAAATCACACCTTTATCTGGACACAGAGAAGATCATCTGTGTTGCAATCAGCAGAAAAAGAATGAATTTCTACAGGTTGAATTACTTCGATTTTCTTCCTCCACCTTCTTCCAGGTGTAAAAATTCCTTCCAAACCACACCGAACAGAAAATCTTTCTGGTTCCAATGGCACACCTCGAAAGATAAGAGTCCTTCATTTCCACTTTTTCCACTTTTCACAAACTTTCTAAATGAAAACTGATTCCAATCTTCCGAGTCAAGGCTTGGTTTAGCATTGGGAGTTATATTTGCTGGAGGCGGTGTTGTGCTTGGTGGAAGTGAGGACATTGAATAACTTCTAAAATTACCAAAAGAGAAAAGCTGAGAGCCAGATGATCCAGATAAATTAGGTTTTGTGGGTGAGCTCCGAACATTTGAACTGGAACTCAATATAGGAGGAGATAAAGGACGAGAGGGAGGAGGAATAGAATTATCCAAAGGAAGCAGCCATTTCAACAATTCACCAGAAGGATCCTGATTTAGAGAGGACAGATTTTGCTGGTTCTCAAAGGATAAATTTCTTTCCTGATGCTTTTCAAATTGAAGAATTTCAAGGATGGGATCTCTCAAAAACTCAGCACCAACATTAACCTGTAAAAGCACCTGCATCCTTCCAAAAAAGAAGGTTGAATTCAAATAAGAGGTAATAGATACAACTATGGGTCACTATTTCAGGAAGGAAAAAATTTTATTGCCTAAGATAAAGGATGCACAGTACTGCGTCATTATACAAAAACTTGAATGGCAGATAAGATATACCATGATGTGGAGGCAAAAAAGTAGACTTGATTTCAGTAAATGTAATGCTGGATTGAACGAAGCAGCAGAAAAGGAATCATGTAGCGAGCCCCAAGCTTACAAGGAATAAAGTTATTATACATTGTATAAAGAGCTGGAACGGAAAATACACCATTTGCACCTAATTTGGGAAAATAAGAACCTTTTTTCTGCTTTTCACTTACTACAGGTAACTGAAGCCGAACCTGACCATGTCTTATAGGTGTAGAGTTGAATGAAGTAAAGGCAAATATAACAGGTGTTGGAGTAAATTCACTTGCACAGACACAACTCTGCTTATGTAGGACAAAATAGCAATGGCTTCTAGTGTTTTTCCACATTCAACAATTCAACAGTTTCAACAAACATCTTTACATCAACCAAGATATAGTATGGATTGTATACAGAGCTAACATTTAGAGTAATTTGAAAAAGAATACTATGTTGTGCTTTACCCCTTTCTTAATAGTAACTAAAAGAAATGTGCTTCAGCCATTAAACAAACATGTCCTAGGTCACATTTGGCCCCTATTTGCTAAGGATTAAAATCTAGATTTTAATATAAGTGAAAGTTAACAATTAATTTTTAACCATATATTTCAAGGGATCCACAACTTTTAAACACACATTTCATAAACTTTTATCAAAATCTACTAGAAATCTGATTTTAATTCCCACCAAACATGGGCTTGATTTGCAAATGCTATAAACCTCATCAATGAAACATTGTCCAGAAGGAAGCCACGCATAGAAATTTCATGTACTGGCTACATTTTAAATTCTAAACAAGCAAACTTAAGAGTAATAGACCATAAAACCATATCTATGAATGAACAAGTGAGAAATATGACAAAAAGAAAGAGAATTCTATTCCGGCAGCATCTCTCAGTAGAATATATAATAACCTACTGACATATATAGAGTTTCTGCGAACCATACCACTACATCTCCATTTGAAAGAGAGCAACATTTGACAGCATCTCGTGCCACTCCGCCAGATGTGCAGGCATCAAATTTTCCTCTATCAATTGCAGCACTAATAGGATTCTTTTTCACAATGTTTTCAGTTTCTAAATAATCTTCTGCCAATTTTCCTTCAAAAACCTCGGAAGATCTGAGAGAGGTTTCCGAATCTCTTCTTCTTGACCAAAGAGGTTCATTTGACTCCACAATCCGAGCAAAAAAATGGGAACTTTTGAATTTTCGCAACAAGGATTCAGTCTGCCTTCTGTGATCTTCCATTCTAAGGAGAGATTCACCTGCAGATACATCCTTCTGTGAATTGCCTTCCATCAGCTTTTCACCATTCTGATTGTCTTGCTCATCAGAACCCACATTCCCTCCTTGAGAAACAGGATTTTTTTCATGTTTAACATTTCCATTTTCTGTGTTTCTCTTTCTGACCCCATTTTTATTCATGACTGCGGCAACTTTAAATGGTGTAATAATTTCCATATCATGCTTACATGCAGACAAACATGCAAGTATGTGGACTTGCTCACCTAAGAAAGGAAATAGAAGTGTGCAAAATTCAAAATTTACAAACATACATGTGAAATTAAACAGGGTATGTCATATTCTAGAAAGAAAATGAGTATGAAAGAAAATAGCTACCGGGAAAAACAAAGTTGCGGTCTAAAGAGCGAAATGAATGTATATCTGGTGCCTCAGTCCACTTGTCAGGAATTTCCTCTGTGAAAAGCAATTCAAGATTTAGAAGTAGTTTGTGTCAAAATGATTTCATCCAATACAAACATAATTAAGATATTGAATGAAATCATTTACGAGAACAACTCAAGCAAATGAAAGAAGAATTAATTAAGCATGTTTCCACAAACTGATTGAGCAAATTCTGACATGGTTAACCTAACAAAACAAGGATATATTCTAAAGTGTTCTCTTCTTCTTCTCCTTCCCCTTAATGGTAACCATGAAAACTAGGCAAAAACTTGGTGCTCTTACTTCCTACATATACTCGTAAGCCTGACTAAAAGGGAATCGCAAGGCAACTTCCCCACCAAAAAGTACTTGTTTATCTCCGCACGAAGAGCTGAATCGATGCAGAGAAACGAGTGACTAGTATAATAGGAGTGAAGGGTAGGGTAACTCCAACAGTTTAACTTTATTATTTACACCTTTATTTTTTTACTAACAGAATATACAATCTTCAAAATAATAAATATACTAATCTTAGCAAAATTGTCCATGTTAAAGAGACAGATAAGACTTTATGAAGCCATTGTGAACTTGTTGATACAAAAACATATAATGTCAATGACTAAAAGTGAGTAAAAAGGCCATACTACACGGAATAATTATCCACCCATCATCTTCTGTAACATCCATGTGGCCATCCACTGGAGAGTCACTCTTTCCACTTGAACCAGCATCATTTACATCCTCACCAGCATATTCATCACTCTCTGCACCGGGAGTTTCAGAAGGTGTACTCTCTGGGAATCTATCTTCTGAAATAAGACCCTCTAAAGTAGTTGCTTGTTGTGGTACAGAATTTGACTCTACCTGAGTCTCTTGAACGGGCTGCTGATCCCGAGCTGGAGTCTGACTATTAGACCGTAGCATCAAGAAATTCATTTTTCCTCTGAAATTCTCTCTGTGACATCAAAAAGGAATGCAACTGTACATTTACTCTGCGTATTTTTACATTCGAAAAGAAAATAAAAACCGTATCTTCACATTCATCTGTCACTAATTTTCATTAACATAAAAATACTTGACAACAAAATTGTGATCCCTCTTCATTCCTAACCTTAAAACTTTCAAACGCGCGTCTATCCTTCCAAAATTATTTCAGCAATACAAAAACACACCGCTTCTAATCCAAATCTCCAGTTTGCAATATTGTGTGTAAGTAGATCAAACACTCAAAATTTTCTACATCCAAAACAAAAAGTTCAAACACTTCAGATTGCCTAAAAATTAACCACAGAAACATAATTAATTTATTTTCAATATATACATGCACATTGGTGCCCAACAGTGAACACGCGTACATACAAATATATGCACAAAGACACGGAGATAAATTTATTAAATACTTAAATACGTCTAACATAGATTAGACAGACTGAACTCATAAAAATCCACTGATTCTGCAAAATTAGCCTAGATTTAGTAAGTAATCAGTTGCATCCATAAATTATACAGTGGACACACATACTTCCAGATATTTACGAATCCACTCATAATTATTGGATAGAAATGAATATCATACCGACGAATAGAAATGATAGGAAATTTTAGCTGATCGGCGGAAGAAGTGCGGAGGTTCGCCGGAGCACCGACGAACCAGTTTCAACTAAGGACGGATTTGAGAGTCTGATCCGTGTCAAGTGCGTGAACTGCGAGGTAAAAAGGAAGTCTTGGGTGGTTGAATCGAATCGGGTCGGATCGATTAGTTTAGGAAATTGGGCCAAATAGCCGGGTCATTCAAATCTTCTTAAGATTCTGCTGGTTGAGTTCTCATTTAAGCCCATCTTTGAAACTCATTTTTTGAGATGTTATTTTTAGTATTATTGATGTTAAAATATCAAGGGAACAATACATAAATAAGGTATATAAATATCACAATTTTAAAATTAAGGATAGAGGTTTTAAATTTCAAAAATCAGATTTTCATTAAAATTTATTTATAATTTAATTAATTATATATTTTCTTTATTAATAAATATATAAAGGTCACAAATCTATACAATTTGGTCACAATTCAAAAATTTTAAGGTCACAATTCAAAAATTTTATAAGTCACAATTCATTCATCGGTCACAAATTAAAATTTAAAAGTCACAATTTGTTCATCGATTACAAAGCACAAAATTTATAAGTCACACAATTTATTTTATGATCACAAAACATCAAATTATAGGTCACATATTACTTTTATTGGTCACAACTCGATTATAACTTAATAAAATATGAGTCATAATCACAATTTTTAGGTTACACATTATTAATTTGTCAAAAACTAACCAATTATTAGTCACAATCAACCAAATAATTGGTCACAGACACTCACGTCCATCTCATCCCACCCATGACCATCGTCACGACACCGCACACAGCACCGCGCACACCCAATCGCAACCGCCGCCACACTCACACACACCCACCCCAACGGCAACCGCCGCCGCACGCACGTACACACCCGTTAGCAGTTCATTCACCCGCGACGCCGATAGCACCCAGCAAGACAGCGCGTGCACACACACCGAAGTCAACGGAACTTAGTCCAGTTGTATAGCTTCTACGCACTCAAAACACGTTGGAATGCAAAACCATTGAATCGAAATGGGATGCAACAATTGTTTGCACTCCGATACTTAAGTCAAAATATAGAACATGGTTGAGGGAAGACAAATCGATTGAGTTTTGGCTAGAACCAATTTCACTTACCTTTGTTGAGAGGTTATGTGGGGCATTTATAGAACTATAGAAGCAAACCCAAAAATGGGGTACATTCATTTGTTAGGCAAGCTCATTTCCCGATCATAGGTTGATGTGACAGATGGACAATCTTTCACATCACCTACCCGAAGTGGATGGTCTAATGAGAGTTACTTTTTGCCCTGTCCCTCCACAATCTTTTTCCCTAACAATAGTTGCCAGGCAGTGCATTCCTACATCAGCCTATCTTACAATGTCTAATTACTTGTGTTTCCCAAATGGGAGTGGTAGGATGGGTGGTCTTTGTTTGTTGACAGGGGCCTCTATGATATCTGGTCTCTGCTAATAAATTTTACTTAACATAATATGCTTAGTTCATTACCAAAAGCTTAGTCAACTTGCATGCATGCCTCCTTCCCGAGCCTAGTGAGGCCTCATGATCTTTGAACACCTAGCCTCGACTTCAACTCCAACCTCAGGTTAGGCCTTGTGCCTATAGGCATCTTGCAATTAATTTTACCTAAGTGTTGAATATGGTGTGTAGTCTTTCGCCCCTGATATGATCTATATTTTTTGACATTCTTCACATTGCGCGAGTTGACCTTTATCATTCACGTAAGCCTGTACTTCAACCTCAACTTAGACTTTGTGCTTGTTGACATCTTACACTTTATATATTTTGTCAGGTGTTAAGAATGATCAATATGTTTTGGTTTTCTCTACCTTTCTTGGCCACATCTCGGTCTTTTCCCTCAAGGATGGCCACATGGCCCACATCATATAGGCTATGCGCCAAAATGCGCCGCCAAGGCAAAACGCGGGTCGAAAACGCGTTGAATTCGGAAAATGGGCGAAAAATGCGTTTTCCATCTAAAAGGCAGGAATAATGCGCGCTTATCCCGCCTAATCCTTTTTTTTTTTTTAAATCTATTTTTTTAATGATATATTAAAAAATATATTTTTTTAAATACAAATATATTTAATGCCTTAAAAATACAAAACGCATTATGGCGCTTATTCTTCCCATTGACACGCCTAAACTTGTGATTCTTGATTCTCGATCTCGACTCATCGCAACGCATTACGCATTTTAGAACACTGCTTATGATTATAATGGTAAACCATCATTAGCCATGAGATACATCATCCTTAACTTGTTCATATGGGTCTTATATGGTGCTAATCCTCACTTCATCCTGTGTAACGATAACTAGGACTTCACGTAAGATTGAGATGTAACACTTATAAATAGAAGTTATGTTTTACGTATAATTCTAACATTACTATCAAAACTTAACATGCTTTTTTTTTTCTTTGATTAATGAAAAATGATAATTTAAAACTCACTTACTATTCACTTGTAATGTTACTAACGACATTATATACATTTTATAACATGTAAATGGGTAGTGCTAGGCGTACAAAAAATTCTTGCCAGAAAGATGCCAGATGAGTTGGCAGCAATTATTCCTTTTCTAGAATGTCTATATTGCCCTTAATGAAATATTTTGCAGGTTAAGTCCTGTATCTTTTAGTTGTTGGATAATTGAGGGTTATATTAATAATTCTCCCAAATCTTTAAGTAATTTTTATATCTTCTTGATTTGTAATCAGAATTATTATCTTATACGATGTTCCTTTAACTTTTCTATTTGTTCTAAATATTCTCTATATTTTGTTAATTTTTCATAGGCTCTAGGTTGATCTTTTCTAGTTATATATCCAAAAACAATTCCTTCTGAAACTTCTTCTTTTATATTTTCGTATTTAGTTATGACATCTTCAACTCTTTTTATTTCTTTACTAGTTTCTACAGAGTCAAATCCTATATTATGTCTATAAGCATAATTTATATCACAATATATCTCTTTAAGTTTTTCTTGGCCAACATGAAGTATATCTTCAGACTTTTCAACTATATTTAATAAAAATGAAATATCTTTTTCATCTAAATATAATTTAAGACAATCATCATTGGATGTGAATGCAAGTGAAGTGTTCATGAAGATCAATAATTAAAACATAATCATATAAAAGTATGTAAATAACTTACAGTAATCGATGGAAATAAACAGGATTTCCCTCCAGCATGTTCTTATAGTAGCTTTGCGTGTACTTATTCATTCTTCTGAATCAGATGAATATTTAAGATGTTTTAAAATCATTTGGGTCCACAACTGTTTCCGCAAAAGGTTTTTCAATTAAGATTGCATTTCTCACTCTAGGGAACTAGTCATGTTACCACAGACGCTATCTCACAGTATCCAAAGTCTCTGTTTTCACCTCTATTCAAACTCTTTTCAGAATCAAGTTCTTACTTAGAACGAAATTTTAAAAGATAATTCACACACAAGGTGCTACAATTTTGTTAGAAAACTGCAATTTTTCCCTAAAACATTCATCAAAGACGGGTACTTGGCATGGCTAACATCCATTTTAAAAAAATGTTTTAAAAATCTTTTAAAATCTCTATTTGTATTGCAGAGGAATCATGAGAAATTTAACGAAATCCTTTCATGGAAACTTTGTTGAACATAACAAACTTCATCTTTATATTCATAAAACTGAAATAATACATGCTTGCTCACTATATTTACATACCTTTGCTACTCACCTTATGAAGTCTAGAACTCCATAAGTGATTACCTTATTACAAGCTTTTCTATCTTCAAAACTAGCTAATATTTTTTCTGAATACAAGTGGTGTATACAAATTATAATATGATATGGTATTTCTTTCTGGGATAGAGAATCATGGATATTTCGAATCTGTTTAACTCCTTGGACTCCTTCTCCTTATATAGAGGTTTCTTCCTTTTGTGATAAGGAACCTTATCTTCACAACTGTTTTCCATTATCTCTTGTCTGCCATCTTCTTTTGTTGGTAGCATTAGCTGTCCTTCTTTTGAGCTGGTAAGTAGGTGAAAAGTTATGATCATACCAACTTTTCTTATCTTCTACAGCAACTTTGCATTATTTTCTCTATTAGTTGATAGAGAGTTATAGTCTCAGCTACTTTCGTGTACTATCTTCTGTCTTTTAGTGACCACTGTTTTTCTTTAATAAAGAGACTTTATTAAAGTAGTGATAAAGGGTCACCATCTTAGCTCCATTATTTTTCCATCCTTGAATCAAAGAACTCCGCGGGGAATTCTTCGCTGTTGAGCGATACTTGACTCATATCTTCCACTACGCAATGTTCACAATGATGATCACTGTAATCCCAAAGTAATTTGCATAGTTCTTTTTCCATCTTTTCTGATCCACAAACTTGATTGGAAATAATCTTGGATAATAAATGGTCGAGATAACATTTATCTTATTCTTTTGACTCTTTTCTTGCATTAGAGTGGATTATATGTTCTTTAGATGGATAAACTCATATTTTCTCTTTCTCAGTAATTAGCTGAGTTATATGTTCAAATATTTCTTTATATCCCTTGGCTCTTCTATATGGCATCATATTAATAATATCTTGATAATCATTTTTAACAACCGTCTGACTGGTTGGTAAAAAATATTGATTTGTGAGTCCTAATTTGATAACATGAAATGTTGGCTGCATATATTGAAGATTTGGATCCCATTCCATTGTTGTTGAGTAGAATCTAATATATATATTTGTAGTTTTGACAACTTCAATATATCTTTTGTTCTTCCTGGCATCATTTGGAAGTTGAGCTATCTCTTTGAGATCTTTGCTAGGATATATACAAAGTATATTTCCTAGTTCAAAACAATTTCTCACCCAGTTGGCTGGTGCTTCTTGATAAAAGTTTATCTTGTTGTATCTACCATAGTGGAGAGTCTTCATCCACTTTCCAACTTCTAAATACCAGTCGGATAAAATACTAAAAACAACAATAAAGAAAATGACTTCTTCATAGTTATCTTTTTTGGATATTTTTGCCACATGGCATACAATTTCTCTTGGATCAATTTTTTCAATATTTAGCTCAGGTAAAATATGGCTCTGTGAAGAGCTACCTTTGCTATTTTTGATATCTCGAGTATCTTCTTTACCAGTAATAGGTTCGAGTTTTCCCTGTGAAGGGGTTCCTATTACATTCTTTTCTTTCCCTTTATTCTCGGAAAGAGTGCTAGTATTTACAAGTCTCTGTGAAGGGATACTAGACTTGGTACAAGTATCTTCTGCTTCAAGAGCTATATTCATTATGTCTCGAAAACTATCTTGCATATTTTGGATTTGAGTTTCCAAATAGGAAATTTTTATCTCAAGTATCTGGACTTTCGTCCTTAATTGTTCTAGCTCCATCCCTGCTGAAATAATCAGGAAGAAAGTTAGTTTTTCCTTTTATATGTTCAAAGTCAAATTTGAAGTTAGTAAACCAAATTTGAATTCTGATAATATATCTATTGGCAATAGATGGATCAACATTATTTTTTAGAAATGCTTTAACTTGAGTATTATCAGTCCTAATTAAGAACTTTTTTGGCAGTAGATAATCTTCATATTTCTGCACTCCTCGCTTTACAGCAATGAGTTCTTTTCTGTTCATCTCATATCTTGTTTCGACTTCTTTGAATGTTCCTGATGTGTAACCTGCAAGTATCTCAAGACAAGAACAATTCTTTTCACATTTATATTTTTTATGATTCTTTTTAACCTTTAGTATTGCACCCCAATAATTATTTGATGCGTCAGTTTCAAGGATAAAAAAATATTCTTCTTGTGGAATTACAAGTTTAGGCAAAACCTTTAATTCCTTTTTTACTTTTCTTATATTTTCGCAATTTTTTTCTTCCCAAAACCACATTACATTTTTTCTCAATTTTGGAAGAAAATAATTTTTTAATTTGGCACAATTTTCAATAAATCTTTCAACATAATTTAATATACCAAGGAAACTTTGTAACTGTTTTTTATCTCTGATTTTTTCAGGAAATTTTTCACCAATATGAGATTGTAATTGCAATTCTCCTTCTTTAATAAATAGTCCTAAGAATTCTATCTCTATTTTGGCTATCTCTGCTTTCTTTTGAGAAAGTGTAATATCATGTTTTTTCATAATATAACAAAATTTCTCAAGATGTTCAATATATGTTCATTTATATTATTTGAATGAATCAGTAAATCATCAACATAAGCAATGCAGAAGTGAGTAATTTGTTTGATTACCTCATCCATTCTTCTTTGAAATATCTGTTGTGCATTTTTCAATACAAATGGCATTACATTACATTCATATTATTCTAAAGG
Source organism: Fraxinus americana (assembly GCA_035079005.1). Taxonomy (NCBI): domain Eukaryota; kingdom Viridiplantae; phylum Streptophyta; class Magnoliopsida; order Lamiales; family Oleaceae; genus Fraxinus; species Fraxinus americana. Next base: position 262,673 of record JAVHZT010000111.1, on the reverse strand, counting down.
ACTGGGAGTACTAAATGCAGTTAATAGTTTACTTTCTTCTGTAAGCATGATTTGTCAAAAACCTGACTTACAATCAAATTTTGAAAATATTTTCTTATTTTGTACTTGTTTAATAAGGGTGTCCTTATTAAGCAAGTAATAAGGATCAAATTTAGTAATCTCATTTAATTTCTTATAGTTTATCATCATTCTGGCTTTTCCTCTTTTTATCTCAATGTGTTTTCTTATCATAAAGGCTGAGCTGCCATGTGGGCTTTTACTATGCCTAATCAAGTTAGTTTCTAGTAATTCTTTTATCTGATTCTTAAATTCCTTTTGATCTTCCACACTATATCTCATTGGTTTAATTCTTATTATAGTGTCTGGATTGATTAGTTCTATTTTTGCATTTTCTTTGTCTGTGTTCCATTTTTCTAATGAATTTTTTGAATAAGTTTCAGAAATTTCTTTTTTTCGAATTTTATAACTTATTTTCTATCGTCATCTTAAAACTATGCCCCTGTTTGCCCCCCATTAATTTAAATTTTTGGGGGGTAGATAATTTTTAGAATAGTGATTGATGGGAGATGTGTGGTTGAAAAGTTTTTAATTTGTGTGTATTATTATTTTATTTGATGAATGGATGGTTGAGATGAAGAGAGAGAAAAAATTAATGTAATGGAATGTGATATAATGGGGGCAAACAAGGGCTATAACTGGTTTAATTTTTTCTGTATTCCAACATCCACCACGCTGGGTTGAGGAATTCTAATGATTAATTTCTTTATATGCTATACTAACAGCTCCAGGATAATTTTGTCCTAATAAAATATCACATCCAATTGTAGTTGACATATATATCGTATCAACAAATACTTCTCTAAAAGATATTAGAAAAGGTACTTGTGTGGCATATTTGCTATATATTACCTATTTTCCACCTGTTGTTGTAGCAGTGACAACCTTCTTTGAATCATATTTTCAGTATTCGTTTGGTAGTACATTTGGTAAAGACAAACTTATTGTACTTCCTGTATCTAGATAAGTATTAAATTTAATTCTGCAATAACCTTTTATATTGAGTGTAATTTCAATATATGGACTCATGGAATTAGTAGTAATTACTCTTTCCATAATAACAATGTTTTCATATTTTCATCTATTCTTGATATGATAATTGGATTATCATCAACTGGTATCTTTAAATATCATTGGCAAATTTTATAAGGACTAAATTTCTCAATGAAGTTCATCCCTAATAGTATAGGTGACCGTTTGATTCCATATTATTCATCTTTATATAGAATTATTTCTTTATTATATTCTTTTTGAACCTCTCCTACAAATATAAGAGAGAATTTTACATATTTCTTTATTTCAAGATTATTTCTCAAATAATCTTTGAATGTATATAGTTCTGATAACTCAAAATCTAGTAAATGACTAACAAATTTAGCATTTACATGACTTTTTTCTGCTCCAATATCTATAAGGACAAGAAGATTTTTCTTGTATCCTTCTTGATTAACATATCTTGTCTTGATATAATATTACGAATTTGTTGGTTCAGCAATACTAAGTTTTTTAACTTGGCTCACCTTAGAGTCTTGTCTGAAGGGAAATCTTGTAATAAAATTATCTCCTTCTAGACTGACACTATTTCTTTTTATCAATTTTCCTTCAAAATTGATTTCTCTTGCTTGTTTGTGAAAGTCAAGCATTATTTGTTGAGGTATTGTAACTTCATGTTCTTGGTATTTTCTATGAGGTATATATTGAGCTAATTCCTCAAAATCTTTATGTATGATAATGTTATCACTTATTTTTCTTAAATTGTTGTGATGGCTAGTACTAAAAGCAAAAATTGATTTTATGCTAATACTAATAGCCTTACTTTTTCTTAACATTTTCAAATTTCCAATTCTATAATATAGATTGAAATTTTGATCAATATTTTCATCAATCAGTGAAACCGCATAGTTTGATTTTACTGTAAATATTATCTTCTGATAGATTAGATTTCCTACAACAGTTCCTAATAGAGCATCTATAGGATCTTGTAAGATTTTATTGTCCATACAATATATTTCTATTGGTATATTCATACATTCTCTAAAGAATCATTTTACCATGATTTGGATTCCTCATATCTCAATACATTTTAGCTTGCTTCTTACATTTTCTGGAATTTTGGATAACTTTTGTTTTACCAATACTTTTGTAATTATAGGAATTCTCGCTTTTCCCATTGTATCTTCTATGTTCATAGATATTTCTTTGTAATTCATACTTACAATTGTTTTATTTACTCTTGGTAGTATTCCTAATAATCCTTGATGGAATACATCTCTTTGCTGGAAATCTAATATTTTCTTACTTATCCATTTGTATTTTTTAGTATCAAATGTGATTTCTTGATTTATACCTTCTACCGAGTCTTCAACTTCCTCAGTTGTTTCTACTTCTATTTCCTGATCTATTTGTTGTATTTCTTGATTCATATATACTATCTCTTCAGAGTCTTCTCATGAAGATGATGTATCTAATTCATAAATACTACTACATTCACTACTTAAATCTTCAAAATTTTCATTTAGTTCTATATCACTATCATTTTGAAATTCTTTATAGATTCTAAGAGTTTTTACATTTTGTTTATCTTTCTTTTTAGGACATTGATGGGCAATATGTCCTTCATTACAAATAAAACATCTACATTTTTTAATATATTTAGGTTTAGGCTTTTTAGTCCAATCTCTTTTCTTGAAATATTTTTTATGAGGTTTAAAAAATCTTTTCTTAAACTTCTTGTAGTTTTTGAACTTTCTCTTATATTTTTTATATGGTTTATATTTCCTTTTGTAACAATCAAATTGTTCAATTCGTCCTATATTTTTGTAGCAGCATAGAGAGTTTCTTCTCATCTTATATGCTTTCTTACTTTCTAAGGCTTCTCTACACCATATGCCTATAATTCTTTTCGTAAATTCAATCTACATCCAAGAATATCTTTATTCACTCCATCATCTTCTCCAAGAGGTAATAGTTTTTTATATTCTTTTAATAATTTTATTCCACATGGAAATGGTAACTTCATAAAATAAGACCTTAATATAAGTTTATTTTCTTGATAATCTCATTGGTTTAATATATAATATATTTCTTCGAACTTGTATGTGTATCTTTCAAGTTCACACATATCACATATCTTTAAATTTTCCATAACTATCATCCCTTCATTATATTCTTCTTGTTTTCTAGTTTCTTCATATATTGTAAATCTATTTCCTAAGAATTTTATCATCGGGGTTCTTTCTATTCTTCTTAATATTTCTTATATATTTTGCTCTTTCAAGGCATTCTTGTTATCTATTGTTTCAATTGTATTCTCTCCATATTTTATACTTTTTTTTATATTTTCTGGTAGCTTCCTCCACTAGTCAGATACAATTCCTCTAAATGTATGTTCTATAAATCCAAATGCTGTATATGTTTCCCATTTGTTAAATTGTATAGTTAGATTTGTACTTTTTATCCATGTTTTCATAACTTTATTTTTATCTACACAATCTAGATCTAACAATATTCTTATTGTATGGGTTGGTTTATTATTAGATTTCATTGGGTTTATTTCTTTAATGGATTGTTTTCTTATATTTTCAGTCTATATTTTCTGTATTTTTCTATATTGATTAATTCCTTCTTTATTTGATATTGGTGTACCATAAGGATAATTTTCATATTCTTCATCACTACTGAATTCTGTTTTTATATTACGACTAGATGATGGATTAGTGTTTATCTTTGTATTTTCCATTTTTTCAGTTAACTCTTCTAACTATTTTTTATATTCATTATATTCCTCACCAGTAGATTCTAAGAATTTTTGTTCTAATTTTTCTACTTCCGTTATCATATATTGTTTTATTTCACGATTTTTTTCCTTTATCTTTTTCTATTATTATAAAATATTGAGGTGGATTAATTATAATCCTATCTTTTCCTTCAAGTTTTTTGTCTAATAGAGCATTTCCTATTTGTATATTATATTCTAGATTTTCCAATCTTTTATGTATATCCTCAAAACTTTCATTTGTACAATTTTTAGGTAAGTAAGGATAACTATGTTTCTTATATTTTTCAAATTTTTTTAAAAATTCTTCAATTATGTTTTCTTCATAAACTATATTCATCATTACTTTAGGTTCGTAATATATCTCGGATGATGATTCATATATTTCTTTGCAATATAATTTAATTTCTTCTTTTTCAAATTGTATGATAATTTTTTCATATATATATTCATCTCTTATACATCCTATTATTAATTTATCTAATATTCGTTCTCTTATTTCTTTGGGTAACTCTTTAACTATCATTAATGTTAATATTTTTTGTTTCTTTGGGATGGGATCTAAATATATATAAGTTCCATGTTTTTCTTTTAGGGTTATTGGCTGAAAACGTCCCTACCTTTGAAGGATTGTGTGGAAAACATTCCTACGTTTGATTTTTTGGTGCGCAACGTCCTTACCTATCAAGTTTATTGTAGAAAACATCCCTACCTTTCATTTTTTGGCACAAAACGTCCCTACCTTCTACATTTCTTTGCACTGAACGTCCTTTGCACATTTTTTTTAATTCAAAATGACCAATATACCCTCCTATATAAATTGAACAAGAAAAGAAAAATAAAAAAAGAAAGGATAATTGACGCAAAACGTCCTTACCTTTGAAGGTGTTTGTGGAAAACACCCTACCTTTCATTTTTTGGTGTAGAACATCCCTACCTTTCACATTCTTTGCTCTGAAAGTCATTTTCACCAATTTTTAATATAAAATGACCCTTATACCCTCCTATATAAATAAAACAAAAAATAGAAAAATAAAAAACTAATTACAATCAAAGTCCTAAACGTTTTTAAAAAATACAAGTGAGTCCAAAATTTATGAAAATATTAAAAATAAAAATAAAAAATAAAACCCCATATCTTCTCCTCTGCCTCTCTTCGAGTGGGGTCCCTTTTATATTATTGGGTCAATAATCCCTTTTATTTTTTTTATTTTTAATATTTTCATAAATTTTGGACTCACTTGTATTTTTTAAAAATGTTTAAGACTTTGATTGTAATTAGTTCTTTATTTTTCTATTTTTTGTTTTATTTATATAGGAGGGTATAAGGGTCATTTTATATTAAAAATTGGTGAAAAGGACCTTCAGCGCAAAGAATGTGAAATGTAGGGATGTTCTACACCAAAAAATGAAAGGTAGGGTGTTTTCCACAAACACCTTCAAAGATAAGGACGTTTTGCGCCAATTACCCTTTCTTTTTTTATTTTTCTATTCTTGTTCAATTTACATAGGAGGGTATATTGATCATTTTGAATTAAAAAAAATGTGCAAAGGATGTTCAGTGCAAAGAAATGCAGAAGGTAAGGACGTTTTGTGCCAAAAAATGAAAGGTAGGGATGTTTTCTACAATAAACTTGATAGGTAGGGACGTTGCGCACCAAAAAATCAAACGTAGGGATGTTTTCCACACAACCCTTCAAAGGTAGGGACATTTTGCGCCAATAACCCTTTCTTTTAATATATAATATCAATCTGTTTTAATAATTTCATTATCCATGATCTAACAAGGTTCTGATACCATCTTTACTAGAGTGCGCAAGCGTAATTAAAATTTTGTAACTTATAATTCTTTGTGGGTCTAATTTGAAGTTTTTAATCTTTATAATGGTTTTGTTTGTAAATTATATATATAAGAGTATTTTTGGAAACTATGTTTTCTATAACTATTATGTAAGTGAATAGTTCTGGAAGAATGAAATTCTCTCATTTAAATATAGCATCCTTGTTAGTAATACTATGAATTAAAAATAATTTTTAATATAATAGCATTCATAAAATAAGGCCCGCCAAATTAGGCAGCCCAAAATAGTTATCTTCATATTTTACTCGATCCCGCTTATAATACGTCCGTTTGATTGCAAGAATGAAATTTAGATGAAAAGAAAATGAATTTTAGGGAATTGAATTGTCTAGAACTTGTTTTATTGAGAATTGTCAATTAATTGTGTTTGATTGGTATAATTTTCCACCTGAAAAATATTGAAATTTTGAACCTTTTGGTGTTCGTTTGACTTTGTTTTCCATGAAAATTGTCCATTAAATAGATAAAATTTGTTACAATTGGGGATATAATTTGTTACCATTACCAAAAAAAAGTTGCCTAAAAAAGTTTTTCCCACCAAACTCGTAGGAAAAGCTTTTCCTCGAAAATAAAAAAATAAATGTGGAAAATCAATTCTATAAAAAATTTAGTCAAAGTAACATGCAAAAATATGGAAATGAAAATTTCCCTCAATCAAACGGGGCCTAATTTCTTTTCTTTCATCAAATAAGTCTCTCTCCCTCTTCCATGCCGATTCGTGGTCGATGCTTTCCCAATTAGGCCCTGTTTGATAATAAAACTTTTCCATGGAACTCGGAATTTAAATTCCATTTCCTACCAATTGGTTTGTTTAATAGCCATAATTTTCTTGGCAATTACTTTTCCATTTTATCCCCACACATGCACATTTTCTACCTTTTTGATGAATTTGGTTTCCCACCATTTTGGTGGGAAATAGAATTCCAACTTTTTTTTTAGTAATTGGAACAAATTTTATAGCTAATTGTAAAAAAAAAAAAAAAAAAAAATCATTTTAGTGGACAATTTTCATGTAAAATAAAGTTTTACGAACACTAAACTTTGATTAAAAAAATAATTTTCTTCGAAATTTGTTTTTTTTTTTACTTTTTGGCAATGGAAACAAATTTTATAACCAATTGTGGAAAAAATTATCATTTTAATAGACAATTTTCATGTAAAATAAAGTCAAACGAATATAAAAAGATCCAAAATTTTAAAATTTTCAAGTTGAAAAATTATACCAATCAAACTCACTTAATTAACAATTATCTCGAAACCAAGTTTCACACAATTATTTTATCTGAAATTCATGTTCATTCCGTCCATTTTCCATCGTTACAAACCCTTCAGTTCTCTACATATCTTTCATGCCCATCAGTTTGCTCCGAACGTGCACAAGAGTTCGAGATATTCCGACACTCGCAGGTTTCATTCAGGTCATAGGTTTTCCTTAACTCTATCCCTTAATATTTTCTTTTGAGTTTCTCTGATAATTCGTTCATATTTCATCGTTTTTTTATTCTCTGTTCTGTTTCCATTTTGTGTGTAATGATCCATTAATTTGCATAAATGCACAATCTTCAATTTCTTACTTTTTTTACCAGAAATTCTTGAATATTATTTGTGTGTGTGCGTGTGTTTTGAATTTAGTAAAGAAATGGAATCTGAAATCTTTCTATGAGGCAACTCCGTTACTGTGAAAAGTTTCTCTTATTGGAGTAAATGTTTTTGTGACTTGTACAATTGATTTACCTATAATTGTTCATTCATCTCCAATTTTTTTTCTTTCAGTAAATTACACTGTCGATTCTATCCTTCATATTACTAGTTGTGGTTATCTTTGTTCAATTAGTATGTGTTTGGAAAATATCGTTAATTTCTGTTGCCTTTTTGTTTACAATTTGAACCTATTTGCTTGTGGTTAGAGGTTTTTTTATTCGGAATCAGCTAGAGTAGCAAAACAACTACAGAGGATGGTGGCTTTTAGTAGTCTGTTGTAGCAAAGAATAGGTGGATTTGGGTCTAGACAACATCAGGCCGCAACTCTGTATCCTTCCTTGCAATCCATTGGAAAAAATAGCATATAAACCAAGACCTCATAGATTTTTGTCACCGTCTTATAGTTGTAATCCAGTGTTGTGTGCTGTTAATTCTACCTCCAAGACTATGCACTTCGCCAATTCCTGTTGAGAAATTGAAACCAGAAGCAATCCAGCAGAAAAACGAAATTATAGCAGAAACATGAACCAGCAAGAACAAATCAGAAGAAGAACGAAACTGAGACTTAAGCTACTACGAACTAAAGGAATGAAACTAAATTGAAGCTACTACTAACTGAAACCAGAAAATGAAAAGATAGAATTCAATATGATGAACACATTGAAGGAACTTGAGAAATGGGAATTCTATTATTCATCAAGTTCAATTAACATTGTGAATACATTGATGTATTTATAGGCTAAAATATCTAACAAACTAACTACATAACAAATTAAAGAAGAATCTAGATGAAGCATGTGTTGGCCATGTGATAGAAGGATCTGGAAGGAAGGTGTTGAACGTGAGCTGGACCATTGGAGAATATGCTGGCCTCTTCTGCTGATTGTTAATTCTGCTGAATACTTCCACTTATTCCAACACCCCGTAAGTCATAAAAGGCTCCTAGAACTTTTCCATCATAATTTCTGATAACTCACCCTCCCCGTGCTGCAGGTTGGATTTAGCGTTAAGGCATCAATCCATGCCGATTTTAATAATCCCATTATGTTATGTGGTTTAATTTCCACTATTTAACTGTAGTCCATTGCTTTTAGGAGTTTTAACATTTACCTGGACTTTGCAAGGGAACCAATCATTCCTGATTTTTTTGGACCAGTAACAGGTTAGGAGTTTTAACCTTAAAATGCAAGCTTCAAGGATGATTAAAAGCTTATCTAGCGGCACGTTATTTAGGATTGTTAACAATGACTTAAAGCATAATCTTTGTACATCCATTTCCCTATCAAGATACAATAGCAATAGTTTAGACAATGTGGCCATCATCTCTCTCTTCCAAGAAGATGAAGACAACAGACCAGCTATTTACTACAAAATCAGGCACAGTTTAATCATTGTCTTGGAATGTCCAGATTAAAATTCTTTTTGGCTGGGGATATAAATTCACTATATGTGGGTTTAATCATTATTTTCTTACTAATTCAATCATCTTGAATTATTGTTTTAATCATCGCCCAGTGTTAATGCCAAAATGTCCAGATTGCAATACAGTTTAATCATCTTGTGTAACCTTCCAACAGGTAGGTAAATGTGGTTTGTCTTAAGATGTGAATAAAATTTGTTGGTTGTCATCCTAAGATTGAACTATTTGGATTCTTTTGTTAGCAATATATCTAAGAAAAATAAAAAGAACAATAATTTCTTTGATAATGGCCTAGTGTAGAAACTAATATTCTCATTTACTAATTACTACTACGAGGAAGAAAAGTGCCAAATGCATATGATGTTGTCTTCCAACAGTCTGAATTTCTACAAATAATTTCTGGTTGAACTTTGCAATTTTAGTTATTTCTTGCATTTGATAATTTTTCTGTTTCAACCATTTGTTGTTGTGCATATATAATTTCAGATTGGCGCAAGTATTTACTCCCTTCATATCATGGATTTCCTAAGTATTTGTTTGTGTCTTGCTGAAGTTTATTAGTTATTATATGATCATAATTATTTGAATGCCATCATCAAGGTGCTTCTTCATTGTTGTACATACTACTCAATATTACAGCATTAATTGTATGTCTAAAATGATTTACTTCATAATATCCTGCTGAGAGATAATATTTTGAATTGAGTAGTGTAAAAAGCTTACTGATTATATATATTTTGAAGATTGGCGCAAGTATTTACTCCCTTCATATCATGGATTTTCTAAGTATTTGTTTGTGTCTTGCTGAAGTTTATTAGTTATTATATGATCATAATTATTTGAATGCCATCATCAAGGTTCTTCTGCATTGTTGTACATACTACTCAATATTACAACATTAATTGTATGTCTAAAATGATTTACTTCATAATATCCTGCTGAGAGATAATATTTTGAATTGAGTAGTGTAACTGATTATATGTATTTTGAATTTCTTTGCGGCCCAGAGAAGGTAATTTTCAAATTCACCAGTCAAGCAGAAGCAGATTTTGAAGAATTAGAATGAGATGATTTTAATTTTATTTTATTTATTGCATTTTCAAGCATATATTGCTATTGTATTTGATATGAAGACAAAACATAATTAGAGTTCTTTATTGAACAGGAATACTTTTGTGTATTTTTACAAGACAATATTGATGCATCTTTTAAAATTTATTATTAGCTTAGTTGTTATTGTTCATAGTTTTACTCCAAAAAATAATGTTATTGAATATTTACATTTGACAATCAAAGAATTAGAAATGCTATTTAGAGCCTGTTTGGTAACAATTCTCCTTTTCTACAGTAAATCACTTCTCATTTTCAACCACACATTCTTCAATAAAATAATATTTTCCATCACATCAATACTTTTTTCTTCTTTTTCAACCACACATTTCCCATCATATCACTATTCAAAAATCAATTTTTCTCCTTAAAATCCCTACCAAACACACTCTTATTATGTATACATTACAATAAAAAAATGCTATTAAAAATGATACATTATATTCAATAAATGCTCTAAATATTATAAAATTATTATGGTAAAAGAAAGCTATTGAAGATATAATCATGGCAATTAAAGAATGTTATAAATGCCAAAATTATAAAAGAAAAAAATGCTATCAAATTAAAAAATATTGCATGAAAATAATGCTGCAAATAATAAAATCATGACGATAACAGAATGTTATGTAAAAATTTTTTATAGCAATTTATAATAGCATTTAAACGATTTTATAATAGATGTATGATTTTTAATACCATCACCTACAACAGCATTTTGAAAAATATTATACAACATGATAGATAACGTTCTTTGCAGACTATAGATTAGTTGATGTGTTGTAGTGTCCCTATATAAATATTAGTTAGAGTTAAACGTGTATTGCATGTATAAGTGCTATAAAAGTAATATGTGACCTTTCATTTATCATTTTTATCTAAATATGAAAGAAATGGAAGTCATTGAAAATAAATGTTAATAATATATGCATGTAAATAGTGGAATACATAATTGAATGCGAGTATTAGAATTACAATTAAATGCATAAATAAAGATGGATAGCAAATAAGATACATGAATTAATGTGAACGTTAAATGATTTAAAATTAACATCAACGAATATATATGTGACAATGAATCAATGAATATATAAATGACAATAAATGTTAAATTATTTATACTAAATGAATATAATTTAATTTTTAATTAAGTGAAACTTGGTACTAATTAGCATAGATGGACGTGAATAATGAAATATATTTTTGAATGTGAAATTCTAATTAATATTAATTAAATGGATGTAAATGTTAATTAATTGAGAATTAAAAACAATGACACGGTGAAATTCTAATTAATATTAATTATATGAATATGAATGTTAATTAATTGAGAATTAATAATAGGATTATGAACATGAATGCGAATGTGAAATTTCAATTAATACTAATTAAATGAATTTAAATGTTAATTAATTGAGAATTTATTACAGAGAATACATGCATGAGTAAAAAATTTATAGTATTTATTACAGTTTGTAAATTAAATAAAAAAAGTAAAGTAAAATATTATTGAAATAATTGAATTGTTATAGGGCTATTATTGTTCAAAAAGTGATTCTCAATTGATGAAATATTTAATATATCTCTTCTATATATAAAGTGGCTATCTAACGGAATTTTGTTGGTTTAACGGAAAAACTAACGGAACTTATTGTTTTTAACGGAAAATCTTTTTTCTCCGTTAGTTTAATTATTTCCATTAAATAAGTCAAAAACCGTTCTAACCAGTTTCTTTCCTTCAGCCCGTTAACTGACAAGCCCAGAAGAATATGAAACGTTTGTTGGCCCATTATTTATAGGGAAAATTTCTTGTGCTTCATTTATAGAATTGCGATGTGGGACAAAATCTTTGCCTGTGTTACTGTGCAAGGAAAGGAAGAAAACAAGAAACTCCTCCACACCACTTCCTCCACAGGTTCGAAGGCCCACCCTTCTCGCGAGGCTTGCACCAAATTGGAGCCAGGCGAACCTCCAGCAGACCTGTGCGACCATGAGTAAGTATTTAATTGTTCCAATTGATGCTCCAATTGAGGTTGGCCGATGTTTGATGTAGTGGGATCAAGGGCTGGTTTTGTTTGGTTATGGTATTTCTAATTGAGGGGTGACGTGTTTGGGTAGGAGTGGAAAAGGAGGAGTGTTTGCCAATTTTCTCTAATTACGTTACCTTTAGTTGGAATTGACGTTCAAGCAAAATTGAATCTCTGTAAATTTGACTTTGCAGGTTTTTTTTTTAAATGAATGGGATGCCTCCTTTCCTTGAGTCTTTATCAAATGGCCGGCTTAAATCTCACTGCATTGTTTAGTTCTGCACTCTAATTATTTGATAAATTGATTCAAAGAAAAAACTTGATGGGGTCTTTCATTTAAACCAAGATTTTGTATTTTTAGTCAAATGAGACACTGTTGCAACAGATGATAGATAAGTATTAAGCTTCAGCCTGGTTGGTTTTTCTCAAGATAATATGGATTTGGTTCTTGAAATCAAAGAAAAATGGTTTCTTTCTCCATCCTAACAGCCTTATTTTCTCATTCAGCTACCTACACCTCCTTCTTTCAGTGTTGTTCATACAGGTGGTTTCAATTTGAACAACAAGGTGAGTCCAAGTATATTGCTGATTATTATAATCCTTGCAATCTCATTCATCCAATTTGAAAGAGTAGAAAGAGTAGAGATGATTATATAAGCTCCATCTAACCCATTTCCTTTTGAGATAATGGGTATGATAATTTCTATGAAAATGAATCTGGTCACAATGCTGCAAGTTCTAATGGAAAATTAGAAAGCAAATGGAATGGGCATCTCAATCTCGCAACATTCTGTGAAAATATATACTGTTTTATTCCTTCTATGGGCACGTGCAATTATTAACAGCACAAAAATTGTATGCAAATTATGTTTGTAAGTTTGTTTTGGTATAACTAAATAACAACCGAAATGGGTATCTCTAAGCTCGCTTAGTCAATTTTTTTGCTCCAAATGTTTTCGAGTATTTGAAGTAATAGCTTTTTGCAGAAAGAAAGGGCAAATGTAAAGGTAAGGGACTGTATGCATCTCTATTTGGAGTTGGGGCTCCTGAGGCTCTGGTCATCGGGGTGGTGGCTTTGTTAGTTTTCGGGCCAAAGGGTCTTGCTGAGGTTAGTTTCAATTCTTCCATTTTTGGGTTGGGGCAGGGGTATAGTTCATTCATTTGATATTTCTCTTAAATTTCAAAATATTATTTTCTTATAGGTTTTAGATTCCAATAAACTAATATTTTATATTTACATATAAAATTGTGTATTATAACAAAGCTAAGTCCATGTTTAAGCTTATTGCATTTCTATTCATGGGGATGGTTTTAATGTGCGAAGTTATCTCTATTGTGAGGATGTTGCTGAGGCATTCGAATGTGTTCTTCACAAGGGAGAAGTTGGTCATGTTTACAACATTGGAACAACAAAGGAGAGAAGAGTGATTGATGTCGCCAAAGATATATGCAATTTATTTAACATGGATCCAGACAAAAGCATTCAGTTTGTGGATAACAGGCCATTCAACTATCAGAGATACTTCCTTGATGATCAGAAGCTGAAGAATTTGGGTTGGATTGAGATGACTACATGGAATGAAGGTCTAAGAAAGAGCATGGAGTGGTATACCAGCAATCCTGACACTCTTTTTTTCCCTTTTAATAAATTGTTATATGATTGCATTTGCATGAGATACATTGATAGCAGTTTAAGCTTATAGACTAAGTGGTTTACGGTATAGAAGATTTGGGGTTCAAATTCCGTCATCACTTGCTATGAAAATTGTGCTTGTGCATGTCTCGAATCATTAATTTAAGCTATGGTTTAGTAGTTATGTGTCATGTGATGTTTGAAAGGTTTGCTATTCAGGGTAGTTTTGTTTTGAACTAATCGTTCATTTCATTTGAAGTTTGTCCCTTAAAAAGAAATTGTAAAATTGTTTACACATCCCTTAACTTCAAAGTGAATGTTGAGCTTGACTTTCCTTAATTCTTTCCAGAGTACAGAAATTCTGCCAAAAGTACATTCTTGATATTAAATCAACTTATCCATTTCGCCTCAAATGAGGCACGGAGAAATGTTGTTGCAATTTGGTTTCTGAATTTGTCAATAAAAATAATGTTATCCGTCATACCATTCTTAACCCATGCCTCTTAACGCCTATCCAAAGAGTTTCTTATGTAAGTTGAATTGACGAAGCCCTATGACTTGGTGCAGGAAAATATTCATCCTACTTTTTAAGGGGAACACTGAAGAGTTTGGCAGACATGCAGAAGTTGCCAGATGAAGACTTTCCTTTCAGGAAACAGGTAACTAATATTGACGAAACTTATGTTTATGGCCTACCTTTCGGAAGGGGACATAACTTAGGTTAGCAACATTTTGTTCCCGATTCGGTTGAGGACTTAATCATATTCTTTTTATTGAATTATGATCTCGTCTATTGCACAAAATTTAGCAATTTATTTCGAGTTTTTATCGAGAAGCATCTTCCTCAATTTGTTAACATTGGTGTACAGAGCTTGGGGTTGATCAGACTTTGGATTTAAAGAATTTTCCTGTTTGAGAAACTATAGACACAATATGCTTGACATCTAAAAATTTGATGTATTGGTCATTGATGTTCACGTAGGCTGTACTCTCTGCATTTTTTTCAACGAGATGCAAAATATCATTTGATCATGGATTTAATTTGTTTTTACCATTAATTAGTAATTACTTTGCACGTTTGCAGTTGCACGAGTGTGTGGGGGCTGCCCTTGGTGCTATGGGACCTGAGACCTTTTTGAATATTCTACCACTTAAGTTGGATGCTCAAGACCTATCTGAGGCTAATCTCTGGCTCTTTCCTATTCTGAAGCAATATATTGTTGGTGCCAATCTAAGCTTCTTTACAAAATCAATTTTACCCATGATTGGTGTGATGAAGCGGAAGTCTGCTATTGTATGAATCTCTTGATGCTAATTTTGATTTCCATTTTTTTTTGTGATGTGTACAAAATAACATATTCTCATGCATGCCTCAGCTTATTTAACCATGTTCGACTGACTACAAAATGGAAAAGAGTGTTTTATGATAATGTATGCGTTCTTTTCATTTGGCTTGTAGAACTTATTTACTACTACATTCAAGAATTAGATCTGGAAAGGAACGCATTACGCCATTTAGAACATTATTAATAAACAGGGGCGGAGCTGTATGGGGGCCTGGCGGGCTGGCGGGGGCCAGGCCCCCACACCATTTTTGACAATTTTTTTTTTTTTTTTTTGTAATTATCACTTTCAATGCATTTTTCACATAGAAAACATTGAAATTTGGATATGGTTATATCTAGAAGAATTGTAGCCTTTCGAGTTAGCTTTTCAACGAAATTTGATTCATCGCAATCGAACATCGTTAGAGAAAGTTATGATAAAAATACTGACGACTGTTCAACCCTTGCTCGATTTTCGCTAGAGGCTCGCTCGAGCGACCAATACAGTAACTTTTTGCCACAGTTTCGCCGACATGATTGATTATCATGTAGTTATACAACGTTATCAAAGTATGATTTTGCTAAATTAAAGATTGGTACTTTCTTTTATACGTTTCTTGGTTTTTTTGTTAATAACGTATCTAAAAAAAATTCGGGGCATGATTAAGTGCAAAATTTAATATAATATAATAGTACGAAACACAAACTTATACATTTTAATTTAGAATTTAACATTATTCAAATTAAAATTAATATACCACAATGTGTAATTATTTATTAATTACATAAACATTACATCATTAATTATTTAATGAACCAAAAAAATTATATATAAACTAAGCAAACGTGCATTGCACGTTGCTTATACCTAGTCTATATATAAAAAGTGCTTATGAAACGAAAATTCTTGTTTTAACGGAAAATCTTTTTTCACTGTTAGTTTTATTATTTCCATTAAATAGCAATTAATCCGCCGTTTGTAGTTATTGATGTTGTGTCTGTTGAAATTCCATTATCTAATAATAAATGAATGGGGAAGTGCAAAAGGCTTTGTACTACTATATTTTAGTCACTAGGAAAAACTTAAACTAAAAAAATAAAATAGACGTGGAGATTATCAATTTAAAAATGCTAATAATTTATTTGGTAAGGTACATTGAAATTAATGAAGAAAAAATATTTATTTATTTAATTTTGTATTGTAATGTTATCTATTATTTTATTATGTACAAAATGTTCATGATTAAGTACAAAATTTGATATAATATAGTAGTACGAAACACAAACTTATACATTTTTTTGTCTTTACACTAACATTCATTCTAAAAATAATTATGATTTAATGTAGAAACCAAAATTCTGGATATAGGCGAAGATAAATGTGATTGAATTTGCCCAAGTATTTTATTACATGTCATGCGTTGACTGTAATAAAGGAACTGGATATAAATACAATGAAAGCTTCATTTGTATATATTGCAAAAGCCAAGGCGTCTGCAAACCACAGTATGTATCTTACAATTTTAATTTAAAATTGATGTCTGATTTAATTTAGAATTTAACACTATTCAAATTAAAATTAATATATTCAATGCATTTTAAGTGCTAGGGTTATGTTGAACTGGACGATAATATTGGAAAAATGGATACTACTATGTTTGGTGAAATAGCAGAACAGATATTTGGTTGTTCAACAGTTGAATTGATGGGACATGTTGGAGAGGTATTTCTTAAATTTTTCTTCAAAACTTGATTTTTATTATAATGAATTATTTAAAAAATAATTGGGTTTTTTATTAATTATGTAAACCAATTCAAAATTTATTTTGTAGGAAAATCGACCATATATTAAAAGCGTTGCAGAGAAATTATCAAAAGAAATTTGGAAGATTCAAGTTTATGTAGATCCAGAGAAACTAAAGGAGAAAAATATATGCAGTTTAATGTCCTCTCTATTGAAGTAATGTAAGATGAGGAAAATGTTAAATCGTTATCTTAAAATCAAAATTATCTTAAACAGTTTTCATAAAACTATGAGCGATGTTTATTTATAGGGCCATGCTATAAATCCAATTAATGCTCTTTTTTAATATATCACAATGTATAATTATTTATCAATTACATAAACATTACATCATTAGTTATTTAATTAACAAAAAAATTATATCTTTATTAATAAAAATTTAATTTTTAACCAAAAAAATTATATATAAACTAAGCAAACGTGCATTGCACGTTGCTTAAACCTAGTATTATAAATATATGTTGAAGTTCAATGTAAAAAATGAAGGAGATGGAAGATCTCATTAAAGAAATTGGAAATTGAGGATACTAACGTCTTTTTACATACTACAAACTTTTTAATAATAACTAGATAATTGTATTTACACCATAGTTTTTATTTTGTTCCATCATATTTTAATTGTAATGAAGCTCTCCAACTTTTGTTCATTATTGCAGTTATGTATTAAACCTTTTTCATCATTTTTATTATCAATATTTTATTAATCTGCACATCTTGTCGTTAATAACGATTTTCGTCCAAAAACTCCATTAGAAGAGTATAAAAAGACATTTTCGTCTCACATTTTTACATATGAAAAAAATACAACTAATACAAAAGTTCGTTAAAAATATTTACCTTAGTTTCGAAACACACTAACAGAATATTTGAAAATAAACTATCATGACTCATGATAGATAAGATGTGCTAATTAATTGAATGTTAAATATAAGAAAGCTATGAAAAACGTTTAAGACACAAGTACAATAATGAGCAATGAAGGTCCTCAGCCTTTATTCATTGTCATATTTGTCATCATCTTTTTTTGTTGCGTTGTTATCTTTAACTTTTAATTAATTAGCATATATTATCTTTGATGACAGTTCTTATCCAAATATTATATTCAGTCATGCTACTTGTAAATCATTTTTGACATCTTTTTTTTACGTTGTGCCATGTGGTAACACATCATTGGACTGCTTAAGAAAAATGGTTTCCGCCCACCACATTTTGAAGACACTGAGGATGTCATCTTCAATGTAAGAATAAAGTTGTGTGTACTACTTTATTCTATTATATTAGCATGGTTTGAAGGAAGGGCAAAAATTTTGTCGAACTTTTGTATTTGTTATTTTTCTTTTTGTTTATTTAAAAATATGAGGGGGAGAAATAAGTCTTTTATATCCTCCTAATGGATTTTTTGGACAAATCGTCATTAGAGAGAACATAAGTGCGATAATAAATAAGAAATGTGAACCTTTATTGTAATTAAAATATGGTGCAACGACAAAAATTATGGTATAAATATGACTATCCTAACTTTTATTATTATTAACTACATAATGTCAATTAGCCAAAATACATCGTAGAGATTCTTTTTTAAAACAAGGTCATAGTTTGACAAGGCTTATTTATCTAACTATAAAATAAAAGAGGCACTTTTCCATGTACTGTTCACAAGCCGGTTCTCTAACTAAAACTTTGTGCAGCCGTCCCATGAAGCTGAGCCGTCGGCTCAGCCATTGGGATTTGTTCATAATGTTCACTTACTCTCATTTCCGCCCTTTAATTTTCTCTCTCTTGTTCTCTCTTGTTCGTAGATCTCAAAAGAGTTTCTTCTACATTCGAATTTAATCTCGCAGAAAACTATAAAATTTGTGCCTCTTCACTGGCAGTAAGCTTCTCACACGCACAGCCTCTCCGACCTCTCCGCCGGTAGCAAGACTCGAGCGCTCGACCTCGGCTCCCGCTTCGAGCTCTTCGATTTGTAGGTTTTTGAAGTGGTTATAGTTTTTTCTAGTGTCGGAGTCGTCATTTTCGTGGGTTGTCGGTAATTTCCTTATTTTTCTGTAATTTCCTCTTTATATGTAAGAATCTGAACCTCGACCTGGGCTCCGGCCTCGGGCTCTTCGATCTGTAGGTTTCCGAAGTGGTTATAGTTTTTTCCAGTCTCGGAGTCGTCATTTTCATGGGTTGTCGGTAATTTTCTTATTCTTTTGTAATTTCGTCAATCTATTCTCATGATGTTCAAGTAATTAGGCGGGAGCTTTTCAATGAATGGAAAAATGAACGAAATTTGTAAGTTTTTAAAATTTAAAGGCCTGAAGCATCTGCCTCGCATTAGTGTTAAGCCATCTCTGTTTTGTTTGCTTCAAGGATGCTCAACCAATTAATTAAGTGGGTTTGTTTCTGCATTAAACTTTAAGCATTGTTTGGAAACTTAGTTTTGTTTGGAAGTCACATAACTGAACTACATCGTATTGTCTCCACGTAGTTGATACCTCATCACAGGAATTAAGTAGACATTATTTGTTGCCTTTATTGGTTTTTGTGCTTTGGTGCCAGTCAAGATTGCTTCCAATGATCGAGATAAAAAAAAAATTGCTTTATTTCCAACACTTCAGATAGGCAAAAAGATTTATATCCATCTATAGCTTCTTTTCAATCCACACTGAAGGTTGGGTTTGAGAAGTTGTGATTTGCTGATTTATTTTTGGATTCTTTTGTATATGTTGACAGATGGAGATATCTTATCAGGTTTTTTTTGTTTGTTTTTTATTGTGTGTTGATCCTTCGCAGCCTTAACTTCCTCTTGTTGCACTTGAGTCTTGCATATCCTTTCCATGTTCCCTAACTGATCACACTTGTGACATCTTGCATCTGGCCTCCACCAACACTTTTTCTGTGGATGATTAGTTTTTTTTGCAATGAGGGCAAGGTGAAAAGACTTTAGTATTGTTACTTTCGTTAGTTTTGTTATTTCCAGAACTTCTAGGTTGCTTGTTGTTATTCTACTTATTTCTCTTGTTTTTTTGCCAGCAATGTTCTGTGATTTGGCTTGAAAAGCGTCCTCCACAAATCCTTCTTGCCTCATAAGCCTCATTTGTTCCTGTGCCTGCAAAGTGTTCAACAATTCTGCCAAGGTGATGCTTGACAGATATTTTGAGTTTTCCAAAGATGAAATTGTGGCCTCAAACTTTTCAGGAATTGTGACTAGAATCTTTTGAACTATTCTAGAATCAGAAAACTCAGTACCAAGGAGTCTTTCTTTGTTTACAATGCCAAGAAGTCTGTCAGAATATTCCTTGATTGTCTCCGATTCTTTCAGTTTTTGCATCTCGAATTCTCGTGTCCTGTCTGATGTCAAAACATTTCTCAACACAGGGCTCATTCTGCCAAGAAGAATCAGGGGAAAGTTCCTAACAGAATTTCCAAGGCTGAGAGAGAGAGAACAAAGCGTGAACATTTGAACGAACTCTTGCTTTATCTAATGCTCTAGGTATTTTCTAGATGTTCTAATGATTCTACTTCAAATATAACATTTCTGCCTCTAAAATTTCTTAATTAAGTTAGGTTCCATTCACAGACCCACGGTTTCAAGATGTGGAATCTGACATCAAAACTTGATATCCTAAATGTCTTTGTTTTTACAGAATTATCTAAGCAGAACAATGGTAAGGCCTCTGTATTGGATGAGGCAATTCGTATGGTGAAGAACACACTAGATGAGATCAATTGTCTCGGAAAAGAAAATACAGCATTGTTGTCTGAATCTCAATATGTAAGTCATTGACATTTAATAATCACATTATGTGTCAAAACCTTTTTATGACCAACAGTGTGTAGTTTCATGCTCCGCAATTTTCATCAATGGTTTTTGTGTACGCTATTACCTTGGTGACTTGGGAGTATAACTGAACATGATTTAATTAATATGTATTGAAATGAAATTTATGTCAATTCATAATGTAGCATTTGTGAGATCTATAATCCACTGGGAATATGCCCTGGTTATGCTGGGAACCCTTTGAAGAGGAAGGGCGGGGGTGGAGTGCATAAAAAAAAAAAAGGCAAAGAAGTGTTAGGACGGCAAAAAAAGGAAAATTGACAAAGAGGATTCTACCATAGTTGACAAAATCTTGCATTTAGAATTTCAGAAATCCTTTATTTTTCTAACACTAAACTAATTCTGATATTGTAAATAAAGTTTGATTTTTTTTTAATGTTTTTTTTTTGTAGACGCTTAAACGTCGAAATTTTTACTCTTTAATTTTTTTTAACATTAATTTTATTCCTGAACATGTAAATTGTTAAATACTACTACATATATTTCTTTATCTTGGAATTTTTTTTCTTCATTTTTAAGTTATAATACATTATTACATGATTATTATATTAAGAACTTGGCACTTTCATTTTCATCGTGTAAAAGAATTTTGGTAACTTCCACAAATAGTACTCTTTTTGAAGAATGTAACATATGATGTTGTAAATGATCCTCAGTAATACTATGTTTTGAAATCTTAAACGTAATAGAAAAGAAATCTTCTGCAGGTCCCATTATGAAAGACACTGGACATGGATAGATGTAGTGTAATTTCCTAATTTTCTTAAGAAACATAACAAGGTGTAGGTGAATGGAAAATTACAAAACAGAATAAACGATTTGTACTAAAATTGCTTTGTCTCGAGCAAAAACTAGCAAATCTATTAAAGTTCTTATCAAACCAACAACAATCCAAAAATCACATATCAAATGTACTAAAAATGTTGTTTACGATGAAATTTTAGCAATGGTAAATACATAACAATCTCTTCTCATTTACATTTGCTAATAATCATTACAAACCACATTTTACCTTTGTTATTTTTATCCACATGGAAATATTTGTACTAATTCAACCCACCAATTTCGACCTATCACCACAACAACCTATCGTGGAATCTGTTAGTTAAAGGAATTAACTTTCCACTTCAGCTTTGAAGCTGCAAATGATGTTAGCTTAGATAAATCTAAAATTGTCCACCCCTTAAATTTACACGAATGGAAAGAGTGATTCAACCACCCTTGGTAAGATCTTCTTTTCTTTTTCTTTTTCAACCATTTTATTCAGCCTCAGCCATTTGAAAGTGAATTGGGTCTAAAAAAATAATCTTTCTTCCAGAACATTCATTTCATTGTTTAGACACAATGGAATCCTGTTGTTTGAATATCCCAAGAAAGTTACTGTAAAACTGATTCCAAGAATAGACTTGTGAACGAGGTTGAAAAATTTGTAAAATGATTTGTACCATACGTGCTTTAATGTGCATATATATATTTATTAAATCTCTCGTGGAAACATATGCGGGTTATATATATTGATACTTCACATTCATATACTAATAGGGATTCCTAAAATATGCTGGACTTACGTATTAATATATTTTATGTTCTAATTTTATTACTCTAGGCACTAGAAGCTCCCAAAGAACATCAACGTCCTACCTCCAATCTTAACCATGGTAAATGCTTTGCTACACATTCATATCATATTATTTGGATAATCCACAGTGATTCTATGGATAATGGATATGGGTCTGTGCATTTCAATCTTAGCCACGTGTTGCAAAATAATTTTGTGGTGGTTATTGTTCGAATTGGAATTTTTTTATGGAAATAATCACACATTCTCATACAGATAAAAGAATTGGAATCTAAAATTCAGTGTTGATGCTTATGTAGGGAGGGAGTTTGGGCCCATTTTCTTAGAGATTTATAGGCTGCTGAATTTGAAATGCATTGTTCATGATTATGTAGGGAGCCTGTCTGGCTCATTTTCATTAGAGATTTATAGGCTGCTGCAACTTTGTGAGGAAGAAGATGAAGTCTTCCAGTTCTTATGGAAGCTCTTTCTTACCAGTCAAGCAGTACAACAGTTCTATTTTACAGCCTGGCGCGACGGGTCGCCTTTTTATGAGATTTATTTTAGTTTGTTATTGAAGTAAAAGATTAGATTTAAATATTATTTTATGGCTGATCTGTGAATATTGTGTCTTATTTTTATGGGTTTTGCCTTTAATTTTCTGATACGTATATTGTCTTCTATATTCACAATTTGGACATTGCTTTTTTTTTACTCAATATCTTTGTTAAAAATTTTATTACCTGCTTTCCTTGGTTTTCAACTTTCTCTATTGTCGTTAAGTTTGTTTTGAAGTTGCCTTGAGAATTAGCTTATTATTAATATTTTTCTGAAGTGTGCACCTGTGGAATCTCGATAGTTTTCATCTTCCTACTAGAGAAAGGTAATTTTTCTGTTTTTAAATCTACGGGAATGTTAATTTTTTTTGTTTCTGTATTTTAGTTGTGGTGATTTTTGGAACTTGGCGTTTATTTTTTTTTCCTTATGTACATGGGATGCTGCTGCGACGGATCTTTCAATTTTTGATCAAATATCACCTGTGGAATCTTGATAGTTTTCATCTTCCTACTAGAGAAAGGTAATTTTTCTGTTTTTAAATCTATTGGAATGTTAATGTTTTTTGTTTCTGTATTTTAGTTTTGGTGACTTTTGGAACTCTGCGTTTTTTTTTTCCCCTTATGTGCGTGGGATGCTACTGCAACGGATCTTTCAATTTTTGAATAGAATGTATGTTCATTTTCACCTCTAAAAATCTGAAAGAGGGCAATTTATTTATTTATCGGACATCTATTATTAAAATGCATTATTTTTAATGGACTGCTTTTATAGTTCTCTTAGAGGTCGATACCGCCATTGAATTTCAGGCCATGAACAGAAAGCAGAAAATACGAGTTCAAATATTTCTATTTTGCCCATGAATGTTAACATTCCCGAGATTGTTTCCGGTTTCCGTTAATGACTATTATTTTCTTTTTCCATTTCTGAACTTTTTTCGTTTTATTTCCTTCTCAGTTGAAATTTCTCCACTTTTTTATTTCTGGGATTTGTTGCTTGGCCGAGGAGAACAACAGAAAGAGGGCAAAATAATCTTATGAGAGTTATCTGTGTATGTTTGGGTTAATATTTCATTTTATTTTTTATTTTTGTTGTCATAGATATTGGATTTTTAGTTGTCATAATTCTGTAGTTTGTTTGATTATATTTTAGGAGTAATTTGTTGGTTCCTGGAATTAGTTTTGATCAGATTCCGGTAGCTTAACTAGGTTACTGTTCGTCAAGAATTATCTTTTATGAACTGAGTGAATTTGGTGAAATATTTGAATTTTGATCTTGGTTTTGAATATATTTAAAAGGTCGAAGAGTTGGATTGGATTTTCAGGGTGTCGAGTGATACAAGATTGTTGGGTTTTTATTTTTTATTTTTATCTTATATCTTTTAGCCTTTGCAGAGAAAAGAACTGAACTTGATTAAGGTTTCTTTGGCAATTCTCTCGGAGCTTCTTTTAGTGTACTCATTTGAGTTACAACACGTGGGGCTTGGGAAGTCTGAGGTTTGACTGTTCAAAATTTGTCTGGGGGTAATTGCATTTTTGTGAGAAAGAAGTCGTTTTAGTAATTTATTTTGTGCAAGGAACGTAAGTTGATGTTTTAGTAATTTATTTTGTGCCAATTCTTATTTTCCAATACTCTCCTCTTTGAATATATAGTTTTATTTCTTTGGAGGTGTTTGAAAGTATTAATTCTTTCATTCATGTTCAAAGTTTCTCCAGTTATTGCAACGTGTTAATGTAGTGCCACCAACATTTATAGCTTTTGCTAGAAAGCATCCAAACGATGTGTCAGAATAACAGAATAGCTGATTCAGCTTTTAGAGTTGCAGTAAATGTTTTACATTTTTATACACATTCATATATCCCGTATACTGTCTTCTTTGCTTTTTACAACTTATGATAGTCGATTTTTTGTAGTAAAGAAGTATTAAATGTGGTATATAAGTGTTGTATGCTACTCTTCTTCATTTCTTCAGGTTGCTTTCTTTGCGATGAGAAGTTCTGGTAGCAAACTTCTCATTTTCCAATCTGGTGAGCTAATGAATGTTTACATATTTCCATGAGAGACCTACCAATTCCAGCCTGAGTTGAGTTATAAGGATAGTCTTTTAGACTTCAAGAAGTTCAGTCTTGAATTTCACTCTCAAACATGATTTCAGAGAAGCACGAGGAGTTTCTCTATTTGAAATTGGTTGAAGATATTATTTGAAATGACAATGACAAACGTGACCCGACAAGCACTGGTACTCTTTCAAAATGTGGGTGCCAGGTAAATAATAAACTACAAAGGCTGTGGTGTTATGAGTTCATTGATTCATGGCTAAAGTTTGTGGATAATTCATATCATACTTCTAAAGCTTGTACTATTTATTTCTCAGGTGCGTTTTAGTCTACGAAAATCTTTTCCACTTAAGACTAAGGTATTAATTTTTGTTTTGAATTTATGTTGTAACATAATCATTGTGTTATTATAGATATCTCCCGTTGCATTTCAAAAGTAGGTCTGTGCATTTTCCATTTTGCAACACCGATGAAACATCTAGCATCATTCGTGGTAAAGTTTACTACCTAAAAACTCCAGGGTTCCCTTGTCCATACATTGTAAGATATCAAGCAGTTTTTGAAACCAACATTTAGTGACACATGCTATGGTTCACGATATTCTTATTGCACAGAGGGCTTTTTTGTGAGCAGTCATGAAAGAGTTTTTGTGCTTTATTAGTGGATAGAACTTTTGAATTTCTTTATTTTCATTGTGAAAATTTAAAGATTGTTCCCATTATTTGACTGAATCCATTCTATGTGACTACAGTAATTTTGATATTCTAAGCCTCTTTTTGAGTCCTATTTTTGGCAAAACTCATTTTTCTAAGACTCATTATTTACAAACATTTTCCAATTAAAGACTTTTACACTCAAGCTTTTCCATATTTTTTAAACCTCACATCCTCCAAAAAAATCATTATTACAAAATACATTTTCCCCAAAAAAGTTAGTTTCCGTATGGTTGTTACCTCAGTGGAGTATGCTATTTACTGCTTCTACGCAATTTTACTTTCCCCAAAATACTTGTTAGTTGGTTATTTTACCTTATTAGTTATTAGGTTACAACAGAAGAGCTTCAATTGAATCTAGAAAATGTGGAGTTAGATATGCTTGGTTCATGTAAAAAGATAAACTGTATTACCAATAAAACATTTCATTCTCTTCTTATAGATATGCTTTTGAGCTTTTAGTGATTCATTGAAAGGCTTTTTTTTCCCCTTGATTGAAGTTCCTATCCGCTCTACATACTTCCTTACTTTCCCCCTTGAATGTATTGTTAACTGCTTTTCATAAACATTTCAACAGGAACCCATGGAGAACAACTCTAGAATTCAGACAACTACTACTTAAGAGCATATCTTATACATAAAAAGTGTAAATGTAGAAGCAACGACCAACAAAGCTCCATATGAAGTCATCTTTATCCTCGACTCTCAACTTCAACATCAATTGACTACCAACATGATACAAAAAAACACATCACAGACATCTCAACCTCCAAATGCAAACACTACACCAAGCAGCTCAACAATGGAGACACCCTTTACACAAAAAGCTAACAAACATCCAACCAAAAAACAAAAGCAAGAGTAATAGTCCACAAGTTGAAAATATGTATTTTGAATCTCTTTTGCATCCTTATAGCTAGAGTCTACTGCCTAAATCTCTAGCACTATTGGTCATACCAAATTTTGTTGATTGTACATATAGACTTGTTAAAACCTATGTATCCAGTATGACATATAAGCTCTTTTGTGTTCTGCTTTATATTACTATCACAAATGTAAGTATCCATAAAACAATATAAGCATCCTTCCTGCAAACAGATTCCATTATTCATTGAAAGACCATATACCCAAATGTAAACATTATCATTTACACTGCACTACCACTACACGTGCAACGCATGTGCACACACTAGTTATTAGATAAAAGTCCCTTTTAATTATAGCAAACTCGAGATTACAGTCTCCTTACACTTGCTTTTGTTGGAACCTAGAAATAGAATGCGAAGGTTTCCGTTTTGGGAAAAATAATAATTTGTCATGATTGTGATGATTTAAGAAAATATTTTAAAAAGAAAGTAATTATTTTAGTTCTGAAAACGGTAATTTTGTTGATTTATTCAGTAATTTTGTCCTGGTTTACCCTTTTCAAAGTAATTGTTGGACAATACAAGAGAAATGTTTACAAGCAACTTACAGGTGCTGCACTGTATGGTGCCTTTTTTGTGTCTCTTGCCATCGATCAATGAAAAATGGCCAAGTGGAATTTGGTAAAAAAATCTATGAAACTTTTACCTGTCCACATGGCCTCATTCTTAATTGTTTGATTCTTAAATCACAAACCTTCGGCAGCAACTGAAGTCCGGCGTCACCCCCATCTCCGACAGCCGGTGAACACACAACAGTGTGATTTCGCCCCGCTCTGCGCCGTATTTTGTTGAGTTCAATAGCACCTGAAATTGATCGACTCGTATCAAACACTACTCATATGTAAGATTGTTCAATTTAAACTAGGATGTCATTTTTCCTTCTAATCATTTTCTTGTTTGGGTGGAAATCGATTTTCTTGTCTTGTTGGGTGGAACTGAATTTGTATTTAAGGATGGGTGGAAAACGATTTTCTTGTCTTGTTGGGTGGAAATTGTCTCTGTTTCAGATCCTTCCAGCTTATTTGTGTGACTTGGTAAAATTAATATCATCTCCTCCTCGGAATTGACGGACAAAACATCATCCATATTTGGCCGATCCTGCAAAACATAAACACTCACCCATTATTTAGGTGTTCAAAATGCCCAACCTTCATTCAAAATTTAGGCTCGAATAATTTTCATTGAGTTTTGTTCTTTTTAATTTCCCTATTTTAGTTGCAAAGTAAAATATTGAGCAATCGTTGGTTTAAAACGTTTGATAAAAATTCATAACAAAAATTCAAGAATTGGGTTTAAAACTTTTCCCTATTTCAGCTCTACCAATCATTTTCCCCAATTCTGTTTTACATCCATTAAACAACTCAAATTCCCAGTGAACATCAACAGGTAAAATCCTACTTCATCCCTATTTCAGGTCTACCAATCTGAAACTTAATAATTCTGTTTTACATCCATTAAACAACTCTAATTCGCAGTGAACATCAACAGGTAACATTACAGGTAAAATCCTTGGGGAGAAACACATGACATAATATTCTTAAACATTTTTCCCAACATCAGTCACTAAAAAGGCATTTTACTGAAACAGAGACAATTCTACAAAGGAGAAAGGGCCCTTGTAACATCAACCTTAGCTCACAATTGCAATATCCTGTTATGGAACCTTTAAGAGAACATTTAATCTGCCATCCAACTCTGCTCAACAATTTCACGAACCTTCCTATTGTATTCACGTTTGTTCTCGCTAAACAACCGTGCAGCTTCAGAATTGGAGAAGATGAAGAATATGCCGCTATGACCCGGTTCCGGAGAAGATGAAGAAGTAGATGCTAAAACACCGTCCAATTTTGAAGTTTTTTTTTTTTTTTTTTTTTTAAGGAAAAAGAATCAACGTTCATTTCAAACCAATGTTTTCTCTTGCCTGAGTCGCCTCTTCTCCTTTTCTCTCCTCTTCTTCATGGTAAAATTAAGGTTGTATATTGTTAAATGGATACGAGAATGGTTGTGATAATACCGAATGACTGAACAAGAATAGTTCAAAACTTCAAATCTCATTTATCTTTGTTTAAATGATTTATAGCTACTCTCAAAGAGTGGAAATTGTATTGCCAAATGAAAACAGTGAAAAGTCTATCTCCACTCTACAGTCATTTCAAGTTCAATCACGACAAAAAATTCTAAGATCCGACCCAAGGAAAAAGCTAGTAGGTAAGGCTTCCGTGAGCTATAGTGCTGAAAGCAGTAGTACTAAACGAAGTAATCAGTGTAAAATGATCGTATACTTGGATTAGATCAATGAATAAGAATAGAAGAATTCTTAGTTGAATTTAGTTACGTTCTTGTAATGCATGAGATTCACGAGTGAAATTCTCAATTGAAGTGACATTTTTAAGAAAATTTCGAGAGCTTTTTAGCCTATGAGAATCTGGTCTGACTGAATGTAATCAGAAGAAAGAGTTGTGCAATATGATTGAACTTGAATGAGCAAAAATTGTTTCTCGGGTATTTGATGCATTGAAAATAAGTCTGACTCTTACCATTTCCTAGTCCCTTTTGATTTACTTGTTGCATCTGTTAAATAAGTTTCAGAATTTAAGAAATGTACATATAAATATGTGGCTGAGATTCTATAAAGTTTGTGTAGCTCTTGATGACCAAGATTGTATACTCAATTTCTTTGTTGATTTAAATTACGAAACTACATTAAATTTTTCTCTATTTCTCACTTAATTGTAAAACGTTATCAAAATATGAGAACACGTAGAAAACAATTATAATAACATATCTCTTACTTTATTTTTTTCGTCACTTTTTGAAAGTTTGATTATGTCCCCCAACATAAAAAGTGTGCGTCCGCCCCTACTTGGAGAAGATGAAGAATATGCCGCCTAATCCGCCAAAATCGGTTATAATTTTGTGTAATTTCAAATTGTGAGCTATTGGGTTTGGACGAGGAATCGATTTGGGGGAAATGGGGAGAGAGAAAATGGTTTGTGGGTTGGAGAGATTCTGAATTTTTGGCCAGGTTTCTGAATTTTTTCCCAACACTATACTCCATTTTGGCGCCCATTTTGCATCATTTTATAATCACAGCCGTCCATTGCCATTTGATCTCTACCTTACACGTTACTTTGTCACCCAACTTTGTCAATGAATTTTGCACAAACAGCATTATTGTTAAAAGTTTTATCAAACACATGCACATGTTTACCTATTGAAAGCTATATTTATAAGGGATACCATAGAAGGAATATGGATGATCTCCTACCTACGATGGATATGCGCTTATTGTGTCCACAACTGAAGGGTATTGCCACATCAACAAGTCAAGTTGTCATTGTTGACAATTCAACAAAAGAAGTGGCAATGTCATGTTAACTGTGAACACATTTTATATTGGCTATCATGGGCAAGAGGACAATTCTGATATAAGGAATTCATTCAATCAAGGGACTAATGTTGGGGACATAGAATGAAGATTGATTTCGATAATCATGAAATGTCAAAATCTTGAAAAAGTTGTATGGATCAAGATACTGATGAGAAGAGGTCAAATTTTCCCGCTTAAGAAAAGCAAGCGCGCGAAGCTACACCTGAAGGAGCATATGCTAAAATAGGAGGAAAACATGGACTTTGCAAAAGAAAATCATGCTTGTTGAGCCCACCGCATGAGTCGAGACTCGAGAGGGAAATCGAAACTTCTTTCACCAAAACCAGAATGTTGAAACTTGTTAAGTCATGTTTTGTTACCAAATGAATGAGTGATAAAAGGTGAAAACACTAGAGGTATCATCGAGTATACAAATAGGGTAATTACCAAGTAACATAAAATCAGATTAAAATAAAACAATCATCCCTTTCTCTAAATTGTTTTTAGTGAGCCAGAATTTCTTATAATTACTGGTTTTTTAAATTTTCTGAGCCTCTCCTACCACATTTAGAGCCCGTTTGGTACACATTAAAATGAGAGAATGCATTTTTTTGAAGTGATGTGATGGAGAATGTGTGGTTGAAAAAGAAGGAAAAGTTATTGATGTGATGAAAAATATTATTTTATTGAAAAATGCGTGATTAAAAATGAGTAAAAGAATGAGAATGAAAAAAATAATATGGTCCAAACAGGGGCTTAAATCCGGAAAATTTAACACTCTTATTCAAGAAAATCCAAGAGACCCTCTCTTCAATGGCAACCAAGGTTCTATCTTTCCTATTCTCTCTCATTCTCATTTTCTCACTCTTCACTCATCCGTCACAGTCTCTCCTCCACCGTCGCCACCGTCAGCGCCGCCACCATGACGGGCCAGATGACTCTTTATCACCTAGTGCTGTATCCTCTGCAGCTTCTCCATCAAGATCTCAACCCCCAATTTTACTTGCGTTCTTGCATTCCACCTTCTCCTTTGCGGCCTCTTCTTTTCCCTTGATCAATGTTAAACCGCCGACGTATAATTCCACCACCGCCACGGCTGGCGGTGGCCAATGGGAGCTTTTGCAAGAGAGCGTCGGTGTTTCCGCCATGCACATGCAACTTCTGTACAATAACAAGGTGGTGATCTTCGACCGGACTGATTTCGGGCCCTCCAATCTCACTCTTCCTGCCGGAAAATGCCGATACAACGATGAGTCCATCAAAGAGGACTGCACTGCACACTCCCTTCTCTACGACATCGTTTCCAACACCTACCGTCCACTCATGGTGCAGACCGACGTCTGGTGCTCCTCCGGCGCTGTCATACCCGACGGAACCCTAGTCCAGACCGGCGGGTACCTAGCCGGCGACCATAAAATACGGTTTTTCTCTCCATGGAATGATGATCAAAGCGACTGGATTGAACTGGAAGAGAATTTAACAATTCAAAGATGGTATGCTTCTGATCATATATTACCCGATGGAAATGTGATCATTGTTGGAGGCAGAAAGGCATTTAGCTATGAATTTTTCCCCAAAGATTCAATCAAAAACAGCCAAAACAGTAGCGTTTTTTACTTCAATTTCTTGAAAGAAACTACTGATCCTAAAGAAGAGAACAATCTTTATCCATTCTTGTATCTTTTACCGGACGGAAATCTATTCGTTTTCGCAAATCAACGCTCTGTAATTTTAGATTACGTGAATAACAAGATTGTTAAGGAGTTTCCGATGATAACCGGCGAGAAAAGGAGCTATCCGGCGACGGGGTCGTCGGTAATGTTACCAATACGTTTAAACGCCAGCGGCGCAGATGGGTCTCCGACGCCGTTGCCTGAGGTGGAGGTGTTGGTTTGCGGTGGTGCAAAGGGTGGCGCTTATGTTAAGGCATTGAAGGGAATATACGTGGCAGCTTCAAAATCATGTGGGCGTTTGCGGGTCACGGATTCGGATCCTCAGTGGGTTATGGAAGATATGCCCATGCGCAGGGTCATGCCCGATTCGGTGCTTTTACCCACGGGTGATGTCATTATTCTGAATGGTGCTGGAAAGGGCACAGCCGGGTGGGAATGTGCGGTTGACCCAGTTTTGAACCCGATTCTCTACATACCAACCGAACCTGACCCGAGTAAAAGATTCAGTATGCTCAACCCCACCACAATTCCTAGACTGTACCACTCAACTGCTACTCTACTTCCAGATGGAAGAATACTAGTGGGTGGAAGTAACCCGCACGTACAATACAACTTCTCGGGCGTGAAGTACCCTACAGACTTGAGTTTAGAAGCTTTCTCCCCGCCTTATCTCAGCCAAGAATTCGGTCTCATCCGCCCATCAATTCTATCGATTGAGGCTCCCGCACATAATGTAATATCCTACGGTGAGCAATTCTCCGTGACTTTTACATTGGGGTTGTATCAGGCTGATCCAGAGTTCATGGTAACAATTGTTGCACCGTCATTCGCTACACACTCTTTTGGCATGAACCAAAGGCTGCTGGAGTTGTACATTGTAGGAGTACAACGGCTCTCCGAATTTGCTTACAAGGTGACTGTGCATGCACCGCCAACACGGAATATTGCACCCCCGGGTTATTATATGCTGTTTGTGGTTCACCATGGAGTGCCTGGCCATTGTGTCTGGATCAAAATGCAATGACATTGGATCAGATTTTTCTTTTTCTCTTTTTGTGAAAGTTTAGCCTTTTGTATATGACTCGAAACATATTTTTTTGTGTCGTCCTAGTTAAGTGACATTTTATGTTGTCGGAAAGAATTTGATTCACAAGAAAGAACATTACGAAATAACTCTTTTTCTGAATAGACTATATTTCAAATGTAAAGTGAATGCTTCCGGAATTGTATTTTCCACTTACACATGTATTACACAAACTAGAAATATGAAAATATGTAGATCTTATTTTGTCTAAATTACCTAAAAACTAAAATACGTAGAACCCTTCAGTTCTATAAGTTTGGAACTCCTTTTAAACTTTAAACCTAAGTCTACTAAACCACTAAAACACATTAGCCATTACTTGGGAATCCAGTGTATTTCACTTGGATTTGAGTGACGTGTCCATTCAGCATACTCATTTCATGTAAGGTCTAGAGCAAACTATAATGGACATTATTGACCAAACTGCATTGGCATAGAAATAGTATCCATTCTTTTTAGGTCTTCAAAGTTAGGTGATTGATTAGCCGAAAGCTGAAAGTAACTTCCCAGAGGTAGTGATATAGGGTTAGCACTATCCATTGAAAATTTACTTGAAACTTCATTGATATAAGAAGATTGGTTTGAGAATAAAGTACTCTATTCTCTATATCCTTCATTTTAAACTCAGACTTCTAGATTATGGTAACATTTTGGCAAGCTTCACGCCTTTTTGGCTTGATTTGGTACCATTTCGTGCCTGATGGTTGATGTACTATATAAAGGGATGGTTTTCATGTTGGAAAAGATATCTCAAATATAAAATCAATTAACTTGTATCGAAATCAAAGATCAAATCAAATTTCTCATATGTTCTTCAAGTTCCTTGGGCTTAACTTTTAGATAGCTTTTATACAAAATTAATCACATATGTCGGTCCACACGATGAATTAAATATTTTCTCAATAATGTCCCACTTAAGCTACATATGCTATCTTATAAATGTGTATAATCATAAGAGTTCAATACTTTTACTATCATAACCAAAAGCATTTTCGAACAATCATGTTCATCAATTATGTCAATATAGGATCAAAGCAGTTTTAGTTATAAGTATCATAACTAAACCCTCAATGGTTACGTATATCAACACAATCAAATAACATAGATCAAGTGTGGATATATAGCATGAAAATTACATGTAATGTAGTCCAAATATGTCAATTTCCAATTGCTCATACCTTATTTTTTTTTTAATGAGATCAACCATAATCTTTAATCAGAGTGAAACTGAATTGAATACTTTATTTTTGAAATAAACCGAATATCCATAGATAAAAATATGTGTCTAAAATAGATAACATCTGAACACAAACTTCCATTAAACTGACATATCATTAAAAAATAAAAACATCGATGTAAGCATATGCTCATGAAAGACCAGCGTCAAGGACCGCAGCTTTATTTAGCCCCTTGACCTAATCGCAGCTGGAGTTTGCCCAACTTGGACCTCACATTGTAAATATTAGTTCAATTTGAATTGTAATTTCCTTTCTGTTATAATAATTTATTTCATTTGTAAAATAACTCTGATATTTGTAAACGTTTAGTACTATTCCTCGTCATTTAAACGTCTATTCATATCCCTTAGGTTTTTGTTCTGGAAGCTATTATAGGGGTATTAGTCATTCAAATTTTTTTCAAACTTACTGGTGTTCGCCCCCTACACCAGCAATTGTAATTTTTGGCTTTCATCAATTGTAATTTTTATCAATCAATGATCAATTTACTTTCAATGCATCTAAATTCTCTGTTGCAACTTTCTACAATGTAATCAAATTTTTTTCGCCTTGAACTACTGAAAGAAGGCCGAAGGTAGTCTAACGGAGTAGACTACTGCCACACGATGTCTCTTTCTGTGCCAAAAGAAAGGCACCCCATGAAAGTTGGTATCAGAGTCGCAGCTTACGACCCTCGATAAGAAATCTACCGATCCAATTACATCAAACACCACAGAAGTCGTAGATCCTTAAAAGATGATTACGAAACAACTCGTGAATGCACTTAATGAGACAACTACTAGGTTGTGCTATGCAGTGGAGGGCCTCGAGGAAAAAGTCGAGGTGGCAGAGATGAAAATTCGTGAATTATACATCCAAATGGATGAAAGTCGAAGGAGTTGCACAGCAATGACTGAAACTGTTGCAATCGTGCTTGATCTGCAGGATGAAATGGAAGTGTTGAAAGCTCAATTACGAGTACTTCAACGTACGAGTGGCAATGGGCAAGCCCATGTCCAAGAGTATGTTTCCAGGCTCAGAATTCTGGAATCGTGTACCTACGGAGGGGCACGAGATCCAAAAGAAGTCGAGAACTTTTTGTTTGATATGGAATAATACTTTCTCGCGGCTTCAATCAAAGACGAAGCAAGAAAGGTTACAACAGCTACTATTTATCTTGGTGGAGATGCAAAACTATGGTGGTGGACAAATATGCTGATATTCAGGCCAACAGCGTCTGAATAGATTCTTGGGATCTCCTCAAAGAAGCGATCAGATAGCAATTTTTTTCAGCGGGTACTACAAGAACTGAAACATAAAAGCTCCATCAGGGAGTACGTGAAAGCCTTTTCAGGACATATGCTGAATATTCGAGATTTTTCGAAAAAGGATAAGCTCTTTATGTTCATGGAAGGGTTGAAACTGTGGACACGTACGGAACTTCAAAGATAAAAGGTTACTGATTTAAGCACGGCCATGGAAGCCGTCGAATTTTAAATGACTATCAACTGGAATCAAGAAAAGATCGACATTCAAGGAATAGTCAAGCTATTGGAGGTAGAATCATACCTTACAGGACTCCATTTCGTACTCAAATGGGGGAGAACGTTACTCTCATAATAAGGAAGGAGCCTATCAAGGCACCCGTCAGAGTAACTTTCAGGAAAATTATTAAAGCAATCGTCAATGAAATTATAACGGTAGCAGCAGTAACAAGTGGAATAAAGGAAAACAATTGAGCGAAAATCTAATGACACTCTTAAATTAGTGTGCTTTTTATCTGAAGGACCTCATCGGGTGTCAGAGTGTCCTCAGAAATGGAAGGTAAATGCATATTGTCAACTAGCAAGTGGCAGAATAAGTTTAAAGCAAAATGTCCGACAAACTAGCTGTCATGCTGAGACCGACTCTGAAGAGGATGAGGATGTAGTGGCGCATTCTCATCTCAGTGCAATACAGTATCACACCAGGCTACTGAAAATGATGATATTCCCTCGAAAGAGGTAAAAATGGAAGAATCAAATGCTCGTATTTGTAGGCTAAAGGCCTAATGTACATTGATGTGAAGATCAATGGAAAGCCAATCAGGGCTATGACAAATACTGGTGCTACCCACAACGAACTCGCAAGTACCAAAGTAGAGCGACTTAGACTTACCCTGGAAAAAGGTAGTGGGAAGGTCAAAGCAATCAAGTCCAATGCTCAACCAATAGCCGGAGTAACGAAATCTATCTTATTCAAAGCGGGTCCTTTCAAAGGAATGACAAATTTATCTACAATTCAGATGGATGACTTCAAGCTTATTCTGGTATTGGAATTTCTTTAGGGTACTAAGATAGCAATGTTGTCATATTCTGATTCGTTAATGATGATGGGTAGTAAATCATGCGTCATCACTACACAAGCTAGGAAGACGGATGAGAAGATTATCATGGCCATACAATTTGGTAAGGGTTTCAAAAGAAATGAGCCATTATTTTTGTGCACTTTTCGATTAGAGGAGATTGAAGAGGCGGCTGGTCATATTCCAAAACCTATCAAAAGGCTTATTCAGGAATTTGAAGACATCATGCCAGATGAGTTATCAAAGAAATTACTACTAAGGAAGGCGATTGATCGTGAGATTGAACTTATTCCATGTGTCAAACCTCCCACCTGGGCACCCTACCATATGTCTCAGCATGAGCTTGAAGAGCTTCGGAAACAATTGAGAGAAACGTTGGAAAGTAGGATTATTATGCCTACGAGATCACCATACAGAGCTCCTGGATTGTTTCAGAAAAAGGCCGATGGTTCTCTTAAAATGTGTTAAGACTATCGAGTCTTAAACAAGATCACTATGAGGAATAGATATCCTGTTCCGCTAGTCACAAATTGCTTCAACCGATTGAGCCGAGTGAGATATTATACAAAGATTGGTCTTAGGTCCGGATACTAGCAAGTTCGGATCAAGGAAGGAGATTAAGAAAATACTACGGTGATAACAAGATATGGAGATATTAACAAATGCTCCTGCAATGTTTTGTACGATGATGAATCAGGTACTTCAGGGGTTCTTAGATGATTTTGTGGTGGTGTACTTGGACAGATAGTATCTATAGCAAGACATTGGAAGAACATGTGCAATATGTGCACCATGTGAGGCAGGTTTTCAATAGGCTACGGGAGAATGAACTCTATATCACCATCTAAATGTTCATTCGCTCAGATGTCTATCAGTTTCTTAGGTCATATCATCGAACAAGGTAAAATACACATGAATTAGAAAAAGGTTATAGCCATCAAAGATTGGAAACTACCAAAGAATGTCCACGATGTACGTTCATTTCTGGGGTTATGCAATTACTATCGAAGATTTTTTAAAGGGTACTCAGAAATTGCACTGCCACTTATCAAATTAACAAAGAAAGATAAGGATTGGGATTGGTCATCCCAATGCCAAGCTGCTTGTGAAACGTTGAAGTCTATGTGGACGAACTCGGTGTTAGCCTTACTGGATATAACTAAACCATTCGAAATTCATACCGATACTTTAGATTTTTCACTTAGTGGAGTCCTTATGCAAGAATGACATCTGGTAGCATATAAGAACCGAAAGTTGAACCAAGCTGAACATCATAACTCGGGGCACGAAAAAGAATTGTTACTATCCAAGATTTGTAAAAGGGTACTAAGAAATTTACCGAATTGACAAAGAAACATAAGGATTGAAACTGGTCATCCAAATGCCAAATTGCTTTTGAAAAGTTGAAGAAGTCTATGTAGAAGAACTCGGTGTTAGCGTTACCGAATATGACTAAACCATTCGAAATTCATACCGATGCTTAAGATTTTGCACTTGGTGGAGCCCTTATGCAAGAAGGACATCAGATAGCATATGAGAACTGAAAGCTGAACCAAGCTGAACGTCATTACTTAGCACACGAAAATGAGTTTTTGACGGTAGTCTATTGCCTTAGAGGATGGCGTCACTATTTGCTTGAGGTCTTTATTTATTGTGGAGACAGATAACACTATGGTTAGTTACTTCATGTCCCAAGCGAAACTATCAAGCAAAAGGCTCGTTGGCAGGAAGTACTTTCAGAGTTCAATTTTATGCTACAGTATCGTCCTGAATCTAGTAATCATGTCGTGGATGCTCTTAGATGATGGACCGACTTGTCCTCATTTGCTCTATGGCCTCTCTTTCAGGGAGTACTGTTACCACAAATTCAAGAGAACAAATTTGGGCACTTATGGACAAGAACCCTCCTATTCAATATTTGATCGACCTCATCAAGTAGGACAAAACTCGTCAGTTCTGGCTCGATGGGGGATTAGTGAAGACTAAAGGAGATCGCCTTTATGTTCCTAAGGGCGAATATTTGAGGAAATCACTAATTACGAAATGTCACGACACAATTTGGGCAGGAATCCTAGAGAGGAACGCACTTTTGCACTATTACAACATGTATACTACTGGTCTCAAAGGCAGGATGACATTATAACACATGTGAAAACTTGTCTTATTTGTCAGCAAAATAAGACAGATCCTCAGAAAATGTAGGCTTGCTTAGCTCTTTTCCGTCCCAACTAGGCCATTCGAGAGTGTATCGATGGACTACATTATTGGATTACAAAAAGTTGAGGATTTTGGCCTATCATCATCGTGGTAGACCGTCTATCAAAGTACACAACTTTTATCGTAGCGCCCAAGTATGTATCAACTGAATAGACAGCTCAACTCTTCTTCAAATATACTGTCAAATACTGGGGACTACCTAAAGACATCGTCAGTGATCGAGATCATCGATTAACTAGCATATTTTGGACCTAATTGTTCAAACTTCTTGGTTTAACATTGAGCATGAGTTCTAGTTTTCATCCACAATCTAACGGACAGACGGAACGCTTCAATTCTATGCTGGAAGAATACATTCAGCACTATCTCTACTCACAGAAAAATTGCGTGAAACTTTTGGATGCAACTCAGATTTGCTTCAATGCCCAAAAGAGCTCTTCCACCAATAAGAGTCATTTTGAGATTGCTGGCCAGCAACTATTACTCCCTTATACTATGGATATCGATCAAAGTACCAAATCCCCTCAAGCAAAAAAACTTTTCTCAAAAGTGGAAACAAAATATTGAAATTACTCGGAGCTATCTTGAGAATGCTAAAAAAAAGTATAAAAAGTCTGCAGATTTAAATCGTTATTTCCTTTAATTTAATTTTGAAGATCTGATAATGATCAAACTTCCTGACAGAACCTATTATAAACCGACAAGAGGGAAAGACACAAAATTGGTGCCAAAATATATTGGACTATTACCCATCTTGAAGAGAATTGGAAGAGTCGCATACAGAGTTGCACTCCCTTCATGGTGCAAAATCCACAAAGGCCCTTCATGTTGGTTTACTCAAGCCATACTTTGTAGACAAAGAGGATGTATCTAAAAATGAGCCACAACGACCTATGTTTGAACTAAAAAAATTGGAAAGAATGTTGTTGAAGATATTCTAGACCATCGAACTTCTAGGGAACATTATCAAGAGTACTTGATCATATGAAGTGGATGCAGTAGCGAGGAGAATACTTGGGAAATAGAAAAAGACATTAGAGCTTTCAAACCATTAATTGAAGCATATCATGCATCAATGGCACCGAGGAGGTCGCCAAAACAAATAGGGAAGAATGTCAAGGACAACAGTTTTTCTTAGCCCCTTGACCTAATCGCAGCCGTAGTTTATCCAATTTCAGCAGCATATTGTAAATATTAGTTCTATTTGAGTTGTAATTTCCTTTCCATTATAATAATTTATTTCAGTTGTAAAATAACTTTGATATTTGCAAACGTTTAGTATAATTCCTTGTCATTTAAACGTTTACTCTTATCACTTAAATTTTTGTTCCGCGAGCTATTATAGGGAGTATTAGTCATTCAAAAAAATTTCAAACTTACTGGGGCTCGCCCTCGCACCTCCATTGTAATTTTCTACTTTCATCAATTGTAATTTTTTGCTTTTATCAATTAATGATCTATTTACTTTTAATGCATCTAAATTCTCTATTGCATGCTTTCTACAAATTGTAATCAAATTTTCTTGAGTCCCGAAACGATCGAGAAAAGACTGAAGATAGTCTAGATGAGCAAACTACTACAGCACGATGTCCTTTTCTATGCCAAAAGAAAGATACACCCGTGAAATCTTGGGTGGTAGCCATTTAGTAAATGGATAATAATTATGGAGTTTGTCCTAATATGCTTCATAGAAATCTGACCACTCTGAATTCTTTCCTTAATAACTAGAAATTTGATGTCTATAAGCTTTGATATCGTCAAGTTTTTATTGGTATACAAGACTGCTATTGTCGCATAATAACTTAAGTAGTCTTTCAATTACATCCAAAATGTACAGCCCTGTGACAAAATTCTACAATTATATTCCATGATCAGAATCAAAGTATCCAATTGGTCTAATTTTCTGTATGAGATCATTTAATCCTTAATTCTATATAGATACCAAATAATCGTTGACTGCTTTCCAAATATTCATCACTGATTCACTTAAATATCTACTCATTATTTCAACAATGAATGTTATATCTGAATGTATGCAAATATAAGCATATATTAAACTCCCAACTGTTGAAGGACGGGGAATTTTCTGTATTTCTTTTCTTCAAATTTATCGTTGAGGCATTGATTGAAACTAAACTTGTCTCCATTAACAATAAGGGTATACCCTAACTTACATACCTGCATCACAAATCTTTTAAGAACTAGAGATGTTAAAAAAACTCGTTTAACTCGATACCCATGGGCCCCGTCAATAAGAACTAAACTTGTCTCCATTAACAATAAATTTTTTTTTTAACAAATTAAAAAAAATATTTAAAAAATAAAAACATAAAAGCAAAAAATAAAATTAAAAAATAAATAAATGGGGCGATAAATGGGGTAGGAGACCTTCTCGCCTCGCCCCGTCCCATTCCGCTTTAACCGGGTATGGAGATGGGGTAAAGTGACAAAAATACAACGACGAGACGGGGTGGAAATTATCAATCCATTCCATAGCCACCCCATTGCCATCCCTATTAAGAACTTTATCGACATAGCTCTTTTGTATACCGCAAAAACGATCTTGGTATATCTATATTCTTAGTACAAAATAGGAGTC
This sequence comes from Fraxinus americana, assembly GCA_035079005.1. Lineage (NCBI taxonomy): Eukaryota > Viridiplantae > Streptophyta > Magnoliopsida > Lamiales > Oleaceae > Fraxinus > Fraxinus americana. Next base: position 221,821 of record JAVHZT010000111.1, on the reverse strand, counting down.
ACCAAGATTTTTCATTTCAAAATTTCATAACATAAATCTCTTAATTTCACGTAATAAGTATATATCATTGCATACAAGCAGTATATTATCTATATACAATACCAAAAAAATATGCTTACTCCTACTGAACTTGTGATATACACAATAATCAACTTAATTTATTTTAAAACCAAATGAGATAATTATTTGATGAAATTTGTGATACCATTGACGGGAAGCCTGCTTAATCCCACAAATGGATTTATTTAGTTTGTAAACGGTTTAACGTAGTTTAAGATCAAAATATATCACAAGTGGCATAATACTTCTAAAAAGAATCTTTTGTAGAAACCGAAAAGAAAGTCTGTTTAAAGTCAATGCATTCCTTTTGAATAAAGTCATTTACAATAAGACGGGTCTTATATCTCTCCACATCACCCTTCGAATCTCTCTTGGTTTTAAATATCAATTTACAATCAATGAGTTTCGTATCTTCAAGCAATTGGATGAGTTCCAAAACGTCATGGATTTTATCTCTTTATTCATAACATCAATCCACTCTTGAGAATTATTTATTTGCATGGTTTGATGAAAGCTGATTGATCAGATCTTTTTCCATCAATCCAATGACATCCTTATTTTCTTGGAGAAAACTACAAAGTCATCTGAAATTGTCTTTCTCATTTCTTTGGTGGATTTACTTTATGGAATATTTTTTTTAATTTTGTTGAATTTGTTTCTCTGGAACAATCTCTTGATTGTGTATATGAGATTTTGCAATATTGTCTTGATCTGAATTCGTTTCTTCAACAAGATCTAGAACAAGAATTTGTCCATGTTCCTGATCATTGTCAATTACAACAGAAGATATGTATACATATTCTTTTTCAAAGATAAAATCATCAACCTTAAAACCTTATCTCCTCCTGCAAACTCTACATCCTTAAAGAATCGGACATTTCTCGTTTCGAAAATTAACCTAATAGTGGGATCTTTAAAAAAATTATCATCTTAACAGTTGCTTTATTTGGAATTTCATTGAGAATTTAAGCTGCAGTCTTTAATGTTTCTTTCTAGAGAGATTCTGGTAAAGTGAAATAACAAATCATACTTCTTACCATATCCTTAAGTGTTCTGTTTCTTCTCTCAATAACACAATTAATGTTAGTGGACCCCTTATATGGTATATTTTGGGACGATTCCATATTTCTGTAGGAATTTTAGCAAAAGGACACGGACATTGTTCTACGATCCGTCATTTCTACCATAATATTCACCACCACAATTAGATCTGTGTTTTTTTTTTTTTTTTTTTTGCTGAGTTGATTCTCAAACCCAGGATCGTATGCCTTGAACATATTCAGTATTTGGAATTTCTCATATATGAGATATAGGTAACCATATTGAGAAAAATTTATCCATGAACATAATAAATTAGTGTCTTTTCCAAAAAGGCCAAAGGGAATCATCCATGAGATATCCGTATGAATTAGTTTTAAGAAGTTATAAGTCATATTGTCCAATAATATCCTTATGTTTGTTTTTTTTTTCTCTTGATATAATTAACATAAAGTTTGAAAAATTAAGGGAATCAAAAATTCATTTTGACACAAGATTTTTCGTTCTCTTTTGAGAGATGTGACCTAGTCGCTTGCGTCATAACGAAACAAAATTCTCGTTTGTTAATTTATGTTTAATATCATGTGAATTCACATGCAAAATTTATTTATAAGAGGCAACCGTATTAAGAAAATATATTTTATCATAACTAGATAAAGAAGCTGGTAACCATAATATTTGAATTAAGAAAAAGACGAAACTGACTATTTCAAGATGACAAGAGTAACGGAATTTGTCCAACGTAGAAACAAAAATCAAATTCCATCTAAAAAATGTACCACAATTGTATATCTCAAATCCAAATAATACCCATCTTTAATGACAACCTAAAAAGTTTCTATAGATTCAAATTTAATTGATTTGTCATTTGTCCAACATAGGTGAATCTTTTAGCATCAATTGACTTTTGGTAGTTTAGACAATCTCGCATAGACACACTTATATTAGTAGTGGTACCGATATTTATCCATCAAGTATGTCTAGGTATTGAAACTAAATTAACCTTGAAACAAACCATAGTGAAAAGTGTATTTTTCGTTACACATTAAACGTGGTATTTAGTACAATGTATTCCAAATTTTCACAAAAGCAACATCCACGTGATTAATCTTTATCAATCTTTTACCGTTTCTTTTAGTGAACCAAATCTAACTTCATTATCCTTTAACTTGTCTTTAAAGGTACTTGTTAAATGAGTACTTTCAGTTCTCTTTTACTTTAGACATTATTCTTCTTGCACTCAATATGAAATAGTTCACTTCCCTTTTGGACAGTTGTAACTAGCCTTAAATTAGCCAAATTGTGCAAAAATCAAAATCAAAACTAAATGCACAAGCAAGTCATCGGACAGCTCAAGGTTTAATGTCTTTAGACTTGAAGCAAAATGAGTCATCTCAATGATGTACTCCCATATGATTTCTTTAGCATTATACTTTAGTGAAATTTAGTTCGTCAGAAGCGTACTAGTTTGGACTTTTATAGCCTTTTGCAAAGCATTTTTCAATTTTTTAAAGAAATTCCAGTTACCTTATTGGACACAGCTCTATTAAATATTGCTAGAATTTACGCTTTATGATCATGAGACTTGTGTAGTTTGAAAGCTCCCACCTATTTGAATCCTGTTTTTATTATCAAAACTCTTATCCGTAAGAGTAGTGGGTTGTTCATTCCTTAACGCAATGTCTTTATGCTGCCAAGAATGATACAGACATTCTCTTTTCAACCCTTAAACTTTGGTTCAAGCACAAGAATTGAATTGATGTTGACATATATTGTAGAAGTTGATGGATTAATAGAAGAGAGAACTTAAACATAAATAACATATTTAAATGAAAATTCGTATTGGACAATCAATAATATGAAATAATAGTTTGTTGATCACAAGAAACCAAGCACAACATTGATATTTAGTCTTTCTACATAAATATCAACTTGTAAGTAGTGTTCTTAGTGTAATAATCAAATATTGACAATAAATTAAGTTAAAGATCAAGTTTATCTTTGGACTGACTCAATGTTCACATAATAGAAAACTTTACAATTGTCATATATTTATTACTACAAGTGTGTAAGTAATTTGGCAGAATATTGATCTTCTTTTGGGCCATGAATATCCACATGAATTACGTACACACAACTTTTCTAATATTCCAAATAAATTAATTTGCGCAAGAGGGGTTATTTTGGTAACATGTTACTTCAACTAATTTATTTTAGAAAATTAATAATTTGAAATAAATATTAAGTTGGTAGATTTGAATTTGATTTCCTCTCTTTATATTTTATTTTTACTTTTCTCTTTTTTAGCCTTAAACAAAAATAGGGACGAAAACTGGGCATCGCGGCACCCAACAGCGCCTTGGCGTTACCGGCTTAACTGAACGTAGCTCCGTGATGCCCTGACATGGCGCCGATGTGCTATGACGCTGTAGCAATACCAAAAAATCCAAACTTTTGATCTCTATGATTTGAAATTCACATCTCAAAATTTTATAAAACCGAAGTATGAATTTCAACTTTAAAATCCTTATTGAAAATTTCTGAATTTCGAAATTTATGACTAAAATTCACATTTCAAATCAAAATATTCCAAAATTCATTGTATGAATATCAACCATAAAATTCTTTCCTTAATCTCAATGGTTTAGCATGGAGTTTACTCTAATACCACTTGTTAGAATTTTACGAAATTTTAAATCTTAAGAACATGAAAACCTAATTACTTTATTGTCAAGATCCTTCATGTTAAATCACCAAGAGAATTATTAATTGTGGAACATACCTTAATTTACTGTGAATGGTTCTTTACTACTTGATCTTAATTCTAGATCTTGAATCTTAAAGATCAATTGCAATCTTTTCATGTTTGGTTTCTTCACTTTTGATCTTGAATTTTATCTTTTTTGATTCTTTAATTCTTGTTATTTGTTTTACTTCTTGATCCATAGTTTTGATTCTTGAATTCCTTCTTCTTGATTTTTGATAGTTGATTTTGATTTTTGATTCTTGATTGTGAATTTTGGATCTTCTTCTTCAATATGTTTTCTCTTGTATTCTTGTGTTGGTGGAATACTACAAAGAAAGAGAAGATTGCATATGAATTGGGGACTAGAATCCTATATATAGTTTCCATATGTATTTCGTCCATCATGATATGCAATTCTAAAGGAATTTGGTCTCTACACATATAATCCGAACCACATTTTATTTTGATGTCAAAAGTTCAATTACTTAATTCTTTATTAGGTCACTTTAATTTTGGACTTGACTTTCAGCTGTTTTTTATACACAATTAATTACATATATTGACCCACAAGACAAATTAAATATTTTCTCAACATGCATAAGCTGCACAACTAAAGATCCTAACTTAGAATAGTTCGTTTTTCACTCTACATGTATAAGGTGTCTTAAATTTTATAATGCTAGAGTCATTCCGTAAGTCATTGTTTTAACAACTTTTCCCATGATTTGAACAAACATGAGCTTACAACCATGCATCTCATTCTATTTAACACCTGTTTGACAACCATTATTTGAAAATTCTTTTTCTCTACATATTCATTTTCAATCACACATTCACAAAATAAAATATTTTGCATGTAAATCCAAAAATTTTACTTACTTTTTAACCGTATATTCTCATAAAAATTACTATTCAAAACATTGTTTTTCTCAAATAATGGTTGTCAAGCAAGAGCTTAGTAAATTCTTATTCATCCTTGCAACTGTTCCCCCTATTTGACAATCATTCTTTCCAAACTCTTTTTTTCTCATACTCATTTTCAATAACACATTTTCACAATAAAATATATTTCACGTAAACCTCAAACTTTTTCTACTTTTTAACCGTAGATTCTCTAAAAATTTACTATTCAAAAACTTATTTTTTCCAAAAAAAAAAAAATATCTATAAAACGGGCATAGCTATTTTGCTGTGGTGTGTATGTAACATGTTTGTGCTTTAAAATACTACATTTTGTGCAGTAAAATGACAATACCCTGTTTGGTGCACATTTTGAGTTGAAGAATGCATTTTTTGTTTGATGTGATGGAGAATATGTGATTGAAAAGGAATGAAAAGTTATTGATGTGATGGAAAATATTATTTTATTGAAAAATGTGTGGTAGAAAAATGAGAATGAAAAAAATAATATGGCTCAAACAAGAACCAAATCAAAGTCATAATATTTCATTGGCTTAATAGCGCAAAACTTCCCTACGTTTGACCCCTATTGTGGAAAACGTCTCTATGTTCCATTTTTTTGCATTTTCGCCCTTATTTCAACGTTTCCTTGAGCAAAACGTCATTTCAACATTTTTCCATGGTAAAATGACTAATATACCCTTCTTTTTAAATAAAAGAGAAGAAAAATAAGGAACAAATTGTAATCTTACTCCTAAACTTTTTAAAAATTACAAATGAGTCCAAATAAACTAGGGATAATTGCAGCAGAGGTTCCGAACCTTTCCAATTAAAACATTTACACCATTAGAGAAAACAAAAGAAAAGAAAGAAAAAAAACACACCATCCTTCTCCCCACAACAACAGCGTCGGGACCGTCTCCTCCGGCCAACCATCACCCAAACCGCTAGACATCCACACCATTAGAGAGCCCTCATTGTCCTCTACAATCCCCACCCAACAACCAGAATTGATACCACCAGAAAATGTCGAAAATTAGGGCCAAAACAACCTTCTCACAAACTTGAAAACGGCCGGAATCTCCAATTCTGGCGAGACCCACATCATGCCCAACATTCCAGTAGCTTCTACTCATCTAGACGCCCAGTCCATGGTCATCAATCGCCATTTAATGCACAGAAATTGAGCCAGAACGTTGCTTCATCCCACGCAGTGACTATGCAAGTTTCAGCCAGCTTTTCTGACGTAGGTGGTGGGACCCATGATCGCGGACCACTACCACACGCACCTACTCCTCAAGACGAATCCAATATGGGTCTTGCACAATTTGAGGATTTTGGTTGGATTTTGAAGGAGAAATCTCCCCTGATTACTGCAAAATTGGGAGGGAGAGGGGGGGAGGTTTTCTATTGATTTTGCGAATTTAGGGGAATGTGGTAATGGTGGTGGATGGGTAAATTGCATAAGGGCTGTGGCGAGATGGCGGTGGTGGTGCCGGCTCTGTTGGCTCATGGCTGAGAAAAGAGAGAGAGAGAGAGAGAGAATGGGTTTTTAGTTTTTTCTTTTTAAATTTAAGTTTTACTTCTTTTTATTATTTAATGTTTTAATTGGAAAGGTTTGGACCTCTGCTGCAATTATCCCTAGTTTATTTGGACTCATTTGCACTTTTTAAAAAAATTAGGAGTAAGATTACAATTTGTTTCTTATTTTTTTTCTTTTATTTAAAAAGAAGGCTATATTAGTCATTTTACCATAGAAAACAGTGAAAATGACGTTTTGCTCAAGGAAACGTTGAAATAAATGCGAAAATGCAAAAAAATGGAACGTATGAACGTTTTACACAATAGGGGTCAAACGTAGGGACGTTTTGTGCTATTGAGCCATATTTCATTCTGTTACATGTTGTTTAGACTTTGATTTTCTTTTTGTTTGATTCTCAATCGGTATTTCCCTCTATTAAAATTTTTGAAATGTATGCTTTCCATATCTTTATAGAGAAGTCATCAACTTTCAACAAGTAGAACCTAAAACCAATGACTGTACTTACTGTAGCTAGTTCCCAAGATCAACTTATCCCTGTCCGATTCCCTTTATTTTCTTAAATTTATTTTTCATACTCATTTTCAATCATACATTTATACAATTAAATACTTAAAACGTAAACTCAATTTTTCCTTACTTTTTAAACATGCATTCTTCAAAAAAATACTATTCAAAATTATGTTTTCTAAATTTTTAAGCTACCAAACAGGGGCTATATATTTCCATGAAAGTTGGCAGACACATACCACTTGTTGTCACATGAGTGCTAAAAATCTATATTTTTTCATAGGGAAATGCTAATCTCGATGTACAATTACCATGATCCTTGTTTGACATCCATTTTTTTCATTCTCATTCTCATTTTTTTCTTTCTTCATTTCAACCACACGTTTTATCAATAAAATAATATTACACATAAACTAAAAAATTCTAATTATTTTTTAACCACACATTCTTCCATCAATCACTATTCCAAATCAAATTCTTCTTAAAAAATAGATGTCAAACAAGGGTTCAGTGCATAATGAGACCAAGCCACAATGCAAAATAAAAACCCCTAAAAATAATATTTTTTTATTCAAATCACACGGGGTAAAAAAACGAGTTTCATTCTATAAGGATTTTATAGTGACCAATCTTCCTTAAGTATCGAGACTCTTTGAGTTGGATTAGGGTTATAAAGCGAAAAAAGAAAAAAAAAAATGAAGATAGTTATTGTTCCCAATATATGTGCATCTCTTCTTTTCTTGAGTTTGGTTATAACCCTACACTAGGAAGACATCATAATTTGTTTTGATGTCTACAACTGAGTTAGCGTCCTTACTACAAAAATACAATTCAAGTCTCATAAAAATAGACTTACTTTCATTTTTGTTATTCTCAAATTATATGTCATTTTTCTTGTTAAAAGTATAATTGATTTTTTAAATTTTCTAATGTGTCCTTATTTAATGTGTCTTGTGATCAATTAAAAAAAATTATTATTTAAATAATTTTTTAATATAGAGGTACATTCGAATAAAAAAAATTTTAAATAGTATTTTTAAGAGAACGTGTGGTTAAAAGTAAGAAAAAAATTTGGATTTATATGTATAATATTTTATTGTATGAATATGTGGTTAAAAATGATCTTGTAGCAATTTTTATTTTTTATTTTTTTAGACAATGGATACCAAACAGGGGCTCACTCGGCCCACTTTTTATTTTCTTTGGCCCAAAATGTTGGCTGAGCCAACTAGAAAAAGGGAAGAGTTCAAAAATCAGGAATTAACTATACACAATTCAAAAATCAGGTTTTAAGTCTGACTAATGCAAAAATCAGGTTTTAGTTAATTAATTAAATATATTTATTAATTAAATAATATAAAATCACTGTTATACAATTAATGGTCACATATACATAATTATAGGTTACATGTCACACATTTTAAAATTAATTGATTAAAAATTATTTCAAGGTCATGGATCAAAAATTTTATTTCGAGGTCACAAATTATTTTTGAGTCACATATTATTAAATTTTTAGGTCACATTTGAGTAATTGGTCACAAATTACCAAACATTTGGTTACAGATTACAAACATTTGGTCACAGACTACCGCCACTACCACTATGGCCACTTTCGACCACCCTCTCCAACACTACCCGGACTGCCACTACAGCCACTTGCAACCACTGTCATAGCACTACAACACTACCAACAACAAAGTCATTGCCAACAAATTACCACACCACCACCTAGATCCACTGCACCACCATCACCATCTCGACCGCACCGTCACACCATCACGAACAGAAACGTACCACCGCTGCCATATGAAACACACAACCACCACATAAACGAACCACCACCACCATTTTGCAACCCACCAACAACCTGCACCACTAAACAACCACCAGAATGCTGCGAGCGGGGCCGCTCACATCGTCGCGCATCTTCTGTGAAAAGGAAAACTTTGTGCGCTGACACACAAACCCACCATCACCACACACCGACGCTACCACGTGAACCATTGGCCACCACAAATCGTGAAAATTTCAAATCGACGCATGTAATCCAAGAAAATTCCATCGCCGCTCATTGTGCACCGCTCATTGCCAGAAGAAGAAGACAATATCGTTAGAAAATCTTAGATTTTCGCTCACTGAGCATCACTCACTGCCAGAAAATCTCAGATCTCCGCGCGACAGTGACGACTCACGATGGCACTTAGTTCGCCGTGTCGCTTCTGCTGGTGAAGAGAGAGAGAGAGAGAGAGAGAGAGAGAGAGAGAGAGAGAGAGAGAGAGAGAGAGGTGAAGATGAGAATGGGAGAGAGTGATTTAGGGTTAATATAATTAATAATTCAATTCATACCTGAATTTTGATTAAATAAAGTCCACACCTGAATTTTAAATTTGAAAAGTTAAATGTCTGATCTTTTGTAATTTCTTCTTAGAAAAATCGGTTTGCTTTTTAATGGACTGCCCTTCTTAATTTCTTAATTTTCAAGATTAAAAGGAATGTTGAATAGATTGGATGCAAACTAATTACCATACTCTTCATAAAAAGAGATTATTTAACTGAAAATTTCTACATTGAAGTCTTTTTCACAATCTAACTACGCCTAATTTAGAGTTCTTTGGTTTCGCTCGCATTTGAGAAACCGTGGTCGATGTTATCTAATAAGGTTTAATATGAATTAACCAAAAAAAAAAAAAAAAAAATACTTTGTCAATCAATACCAATATTTTAAAAAGTTCGCATATGCTCGAAACTCGAGCAAAACTCCTTGCTTCACTTCTAGGCCCCTTTTTTTCTATCAATTCCTAAATGGTTGAATTCTCCCTTCAGCTCTTTCGTTTTCTCTAAGCCCGATTTATTAGTTGTTTTTATGTTTTTTTTAATGTCTTTTATTTGAATTTAGTTTATTAATTTTTTTTCTTTTTAAAAACTTTTCATTTGACTTTAATTTCAAATTTTTAAAAGATTTTATTTGCACAAAAGTTAAAAATGATTTTATCTGATAAATAGTTAAATAAGATTTAAGTTACGGTGCTATCTACATTATATACTTAACTCATTTTGCCGAAAACTTCGAAAATATGTATGAAATTTCAATAAATTTATTCATTAGGTCTGTCTAACTAAAAATTGAAATTATGAAAAATAGTTTAATTTTTATATTTTGAAAATTTGAAAATTGTACAATTAACTAATTTTAGGAATTATTAAGTAAATATAATATTTTATAAGGATTAATAGCAGAAAATCCTTTATAAACGTTTCCATTTGCGATATACCTCCACCTATTGAAAATCGTAGAAAATCTCCATTTTTAAATCCTTTTGTGCAAAAATCCCCTACCGTCATATCCATCAGATTTGTTATTAAAATTAGTAAAAGAATGTCAAAACTAAAAATGAATAATTGCAATTTCATTGCCCAAACTTTTTTTTTTTTTAACAAATTAAATTCAATTTTTTTTATATGGGCCACGGTTTTGAAGAGAGGGGCTACCACCCTTAAAATCGCCCTCCTCTTGTTCTGGGGCTAAGGCTTGAAATGATTTGGGACATTCAATTTTCAAAGTTTACCAAATTTTTGGGTTTTGATTTATGAAGGAAGACGTGATTTTTGAGGTTTGATTTTAGTAGGAAGACGTGTTTTTTGTTTCAAAAATGGAAGAGGTGTGTTTGGGGATAGAAATCTGAGTTGTGCAGTGGTGCTGGCAGTGAGACACTGGATTATGAAATCAATTTTTCAGAGTTGAAACTTGAAAGCAAAAGTGATGAATAGTGGTGTCAATGGGCCAAGCCGGCGAGTTGAATGGGCCGAGCCGAGCCGGCTCGGCCCATTGTCTCACGAGCTCGGCTCGTTACCATTTGGGCGAGCTCGGCTCGTGCCCGAGCTCGCCCAAAGCGAGGGGCTCGGCGAGCCGAGCTTAAGCTCGGCTCGCCGGCTCTAATAATTTTTTTTTTTAATAATAATGAATAACGCTACTAGTACTACAAGTCTATTTTTTTTAAATATATATTTTTCAAAACATTTATCGGGACTCGTCAAAAGTCAAAACATTTATAATTTTTAAAATAGTAAATATACATTTATTTAAAAAAAAAAAAAAGAGAAACCCTCCTCCTTTATCCGGGTTTGGGATCGGCTACTTCAATTTCGTGTAGGTGGAGTTAAAATTGTACACGAAAAATTTTTTACGTGTACAATTTTTTTAAAAAATTATAAATGTATGAAAATAAAATTTTGTAATGAATGTATTGAAATTAAATATCACTTACTTGATTACATGCAATTTCGGCGTATTTATGTTGAATTCGATAATTAGCGTCTTCACAATCCTTCACGCACATTAACGCTTCCAAAATATCTTCTTTTAGTCGACTTCGAATATAAGAGAGAACCCTCTTCCCAACACTAAAAGCAGACTCCGAAGCTACAGTGTTAACCGGAGGTGTTAGTAGATCTTTTGCAATTGCAGAAACAATTGGCCATCGACGTTCATTATTTCGCCAGAATTCGATTACATCTTCTGAACTTTTCTTAACTGATTTGTTACTAGGCATAGTATAACGAAAGTAATCAATTAATTCAGATGGCAACGCATTTGGACTACTACTCGAAGTTTGAGTACATGCAGTGGAAGACATACTACTACTACTAGAGGAACCATATGCATATGCAGTTGAATCATATCTAATTGAGTCTATGTTTTCTAATAAATTAATTATTTCAGCGTCGTCATCGTTTATATTAGTGGGAGGAGGAGTAGGTACACGAGTAACTTGTGTACCTATTCTTGAAGCATATAATTCATACATCTCAGTTAACGTTTGTTCCAAATTCCTATAAGTAATAGGCATATTAAAAGTTAAAGCATTTGAAATTTGGTCAATTATAAATTTAGTGCCCGATAAATTATATCGGGGGTCCATGACGCATGCTAAAGGAAATAACATAGGTAATTCTTCCCAATATTTTCTAAATTTTAATTCCATAGCATATATAACCGCATGCAAATCAGGGTCATTTTGATATCTATTAAAAGCCCTAGCAGTTATATAAAGACGTTCAAGAACCATGCAACTAGTTGGATAATAAACACCAGACAATATATTCGTAGACGTATAAAAACTTTCCAAAAATTTCTTAATTTTAAAAACCGGGATTCATTTAAGATATCATCGTCGTCGTCTCTAATATGCCTATTGTTATAAAATTCAGTGATAAACGGTTCAAAACCTTCACATGATTTTAATAATAAGTAAGTTGAATTCCACCTATGACCTACGTCAGTAATAAAAGTTTTGTATTAGAGTTCCCAGCTTGTTCACAAAATTCTTCAAATGATTGTTTTCTACTAGGTGTAATCGTGATATACGTAAGTGCATTCCTAATTCGACTAATTTCGTCCTTCACATGTTTTAAACCGTCTTGTACAATTAAATTAAAAATATGGCACACACATCGAATATGGAATAAATAACCACCAAAATCGGGTTGAAGTACTCTATGCAATTTATCGATAACTACTTTATTTACAGAAGCATTGTCAAAAGTAAAAGAACGGATTTTACTCTCGCATTTATATTCTTTAATTATTAACATAATTGCATTATATATAGTGTTAGCATTATGAGGATACTCAATTATTTTAAAAGCAATAATTTTTTTATGCATAACCCAAAGTGGGTCTATATAGTGTGCAGTTGCAGCTATATAACCTCTCTTATTAATCCCTTCCCATAAATCCGAAGTTAAAGATATGACACCCCCGTATTTTTCTAAATCCCCAATCAATAATTGCTTTGTATTAAGAAAATATTCAATTGTATTAGAACGAAGAGTATTTCGACTTACCCCAACGTACCTTGGTTGAAGATATTGTTTGACGTAGTTTACGAAATGTTCGTTGTCCACTATTGCTAGTGGCAGCTCCGCCGCGGCAACGAATTTCACCATTCCCTTTCGTGCTTCCTCCTCCGAATACATCCACGTAGAAAGTGGCGTAGTAGTAGCACAGGTTCTACTAGTACCAAACTGTAGTTGCGTTTGTCCACGTTCAAGAAGCCCATGTTTGGCCGCACATGCTTTGTAATGACGGTTGAGGTGAGTGGTTCCAATGCTTTTTTGTCATGCCAGTCGTTGTTGACAGTATTTACATACTGCTTTCGTTTCTGGAAGTCCATCGATCACACGACCAGTGTTAACCAATTTGAAATGGTCCCAACATTTTGCCTGCTTCTTCCCCTTTCTCTTCCCTCTTGCATCGGGAATATTTAGTGCAGGTCTTCATCTTGTTCCAAATCAATAGGAACACTAGGATCAACATCAACGTCATCCAAATCAATCGGATCGGCTTCACGAACGTCGAAATCGTCAATGTCTTCTGGAATTGGTAGTTGGTTGAGACCGGCAAATTCATTCCCAAATTGATTTTGGGCAGGTGTTTCGCCTTCCATACCGAACAAGTTTTCAACAAATGCTCGTGGATCCATTTGTGAATTGTTGAAATAGAATGTAGAAATGAGAAGTGAATGAAGATTATGTACTAGTGGCTTGTGTATAAAATGAGTTGTAAAATGAAGATAATAATGTAAAAAAATGTAGAAGAGAATTATAGAATAAATGAATGATATTGTTGATAATGATTTGTAAATTGTAGAGTAGAGAGTATAGAATGAAAGTTTGGTGGGAAAAAAATGTTGTAATGGGTTGGGTATTTATAGGAGAAGAATTGGAGAAAAGTAGAAAAAAAAATTAAAATTAAGTGACCAAACGGTCACTGAAAATCAGTGACCGTTTGGTCACTTGGTGACCAGAACGGTCACTGAAATTTAAGTGTTTTTTTTTTTTTATGGGCTCGTCTTAGACGAGCCTGCTGGTCTAAAGGTTAGGGATTGTGGTTGATACATATAAAAAATTTGAGTACAATTTACAAAAAAAAAAAAAAAAAAAGGACTGAAATGGCAATTATTATTTTTTTTCTAATTTTGACATTTTTTTTTTTTTACTTTTGTAACGGTAAATTTGATGGATATTGATGGTAGAGGGTTTTTCGCACAAAATGTTTTAAATTGGGGATTTTCTACGATTTTCAATAGGTATGAATATATAGTTGTGGCAATCGAGCCGAGCGGCTCGTCGGTTTGGCCGCTCGGCTCGTACTGTAGCGACCCACGAGCCGCTCGGGCTCGTCAAAAAAGGAGCCCAAGCAGGCCGGCCCAGTAGGCAAGCCGAGCCTGCTCGGCTCGTTTTTGACGAGCGGCTCGTTTTTTTTTTTTTTTAATTTTTTTTTAAGAATGATATTTAAAAAAAACGAGCTGAGCCGAGCGGCTCGCTACAGTACGAGCTCGTGGGCCGAGCCGAGCTCGCCCACGAGCAAACGAGCCGAGCACAAGCTCGACTCGTTTTATAACGAGCCACGAGCTCGAGCTCGTGGGCAACGAGCCGAGCTGGCTCGGCTCGGCTCGTTTGCCGCCGCTATGAATATATCGCAAATGAAAAAGTTTATAAGGTGTTTTTTTGTCATTAGTCTATTTTATAATTTTAAATGTTTGATATGTATTGTTTAAATTATTAAATAATTTTTAAAATGATTAAAAATTTAAAATAATATTAAAAATAAGAAAACGTCTTCTTTACGTCTAAGCTTGCATAAGATCATTAAGTTTGAAATTTTGTGCTTTTCAAAAACTCTGATTAATACAAACATTTTCTATTTGAATGAAAGGACTTCACATGTAACTCGTCCATCGCGAAATCAAAGCGATTGAATGTCCAACTCAACTCAAATACGCACTCTAAAATGATCATTGTGCTCATTGACCATTGTGGAATATTTTCCACCAAATTTAAGTTTTTTTTTTTATTCATTTTCATTTTCCACCGGAAATCAAGTCTTAGTCAGCTACAATTTAACCCCTTAACCCTCATGGTTTTACCATATTTTTCGAGTTAATATCCATACTCAATTTTAAAACGTTGCTCCCTACAAGGAATTAAGCCTCTGTACCATTTAGCCAAAAATACACATAAAAAGTTAAGTCAAAGTCATCTATTACTTTTAACCATATATTTTAGGGAAAATTGCAGACAGAGTATCAAACCTTCTAGTTATTTGCAGACTTTGTCCAAACCATTTATTTGTACTACCTATGGTACCAAATCTTTAAAAAAATCGCAACCCAAGTCCAAAATAATAGTTTCCGTTAGTTTGATCCCAAAAACCATCAGTTGACCAAAAAATGAAAAATCTAATAATTTTCTCCAAAATTCCAAATAAGTTAATGGTATTTTGGACATAATACATTTTCTCTATTAAATAAAAAATTAAAAACAAAACTACAACCCCCACGCCACCCCACCCCAACCCCATCTCCTTCTTCCCCAAAATTTTCATCCACCGAGACACCCGGGAAATACAAGCAAATAACCCAAATTCAAAGCCAAAATTCCAAACTAACCTCAAACTAACCCATTTCACTATTCAAATATATAAACTACCTAAAATACCCTTAATATAAAAAGTTTCAAAATAGGTTATTTTAGTCCTCATAACTTTAATTCTAATTTTGGATTCGACAAAATTGTTTGCCCCTTGCAAAAAAAATTAACTTTTCTTCACCATCAACTCTTTCCACCTATCTTGAGCCGAAAAAATTTGATATTGATTAATAATTTTATTTTTGAATTTTTGCATTTTAGGACCAATAAAAATGGTATCAGAGCCATATATCTTGAGGAATTAACGACATTAGAGAATGGAAGATAATAACGAAATTTGCATAGGATGGTACGTTAACCATTCTACTGAATATTTGGATACTGATAGTTATATTCAACATCTTGTTAATAAATCAAGAAATTTGATTGATAAAATAAAAGACTCCGATAGTTTTAAAATAAAGAAAAAATTTGAAAAGAAAATTACTTTTCTTTTAATAGATTTTGATGAAGTTTTAGACGAAGACATAGGATATCTTGTTAAAATGCCTATTCTTATAGAAATGAAAACTTTAAAAAGAATACAAAGAGTTCTTAATAATGAAATTAGGAGAATTGAAGAATTAGATACCTAAGAATCATGGAAATTGAAAATTCGAGAAAATATAGAAAGCTGAAGTATACGAAGGAGTAGAGGGATATGCCTTAAAAGGAAAATTTGATTGGGAAAAATTTAGAAAAATTAATAAAGCAGAATTAAGTCTAAAACCACCAGGAGAAAATAAATTATTTAATATTTTAGGATCAGCCTTCAGAAGAAAGAAGTTAGTTATTAACGAATATCATGAAATAGAAAAAGCCATAGATATTAAACATACACAAGGAAAAATAAAATTAAATCTTATAACAAAAAGAAATATTAATGAATTCCTAGGAAAATTAAAACAAGAAAAACGAGATAAAATATCTTATGTTTACCTTGCTGGAATACAAATAATAATAAAATCATGTTTTAAAGAAGGAATTAATAGTCCTATAATACTTAATCTACAAGATGAAAGATGTATAAGCTATGAGAAAATGGAAATTTAGGAATAGTAAAAGGAAATTTAGCCTATAAAAAATTAAAATTTACTTGTTATCCAAGATATTGCGTACATATAAATGATAAAAATTTAGATGATTGCCTTAGTCTACATTTTAAGATGACTAATAAAATATTAAAAGATGATAATAAAGTTTTTACTATATTATATCAAGGATTATATTGTTATACAAATAGTAATTATGGAAATATATATAAAGAAAAACCTTTTATAGAAATTGACGAAGAATTTAGGGATATAGGAGAAGCAATCTTACCTAGAGAACAAGACATAGAAGAAATAGAAAATTTTGAGATAGGACATGATGATGCTATAAGTATTGATCAACCTATAATACCAAAACAAATAACATATAAAGAAAATAAAATAATTATTGGAAATAATACAGTAAGACATAGTATTTCAAAAATAATACAAAGTAAAAATAATAGTGTTTATGGAATCAAGGGAAAATTTTTTAATGGAAATAAATGGATAAATGAAATTAAAATACTTATTGATACTGGAGCAAGTCAGAATCATATTTGCTCTCTTATTGATGAAGGAATTAAAAAGAAAAAAGTTGAACCTTATAGTTATAGAGATTTTGAAGGAAAAATAAACTCTTGTGATATCATAGGACAAGTTCAAATTAAATTAGGAAATTTATTATTAAGCATAGAATGCTATATTGATAATAATATGAATTTTGATGAACATCCAATATTATTAGGAAATTCATTTTTAAATAGTCTAGATAATTATAAAATAGACAAGGAAGGAATTCTTATTATACATCAAGGAATAACTACATATTGCCCTAAAGAAAAATGAGTAGAGAAATAAAATTCCCAATAAGTGTATATATACAAATAACTGTATTTGAATCAAAAATAACTACTTGTGCTCTAATTGATACGGGAGAGCTGAGATAATCGTCTTTAAAGAATTTTTATTACCAAAGTGGATAGAAAATAAACAACAATTAACTTTACAAGGAATAACTGGAGTAAGAGAATCTTTAAAATATAAAAATGAAAATATAGAAGTTATAATAGGATCTAAAATAGTAACCATAAGAAATGTTTACCAATATAATATTAATGATTGTGATATTATTCTTGGAAATGACTTTCTGCAACAGTTTAGTCAATATAGTCAAAATATTTATACTATTCAATTAAAAACACCATGTGGCCATTTACTAAAAATTGCTAGAGAATTTAAACCATTCAGAGTTCAGCCAGCTCAGCGTGGTGAAAAAATAGAATTTATACCAAAATTACTCAATTACTCAATTAAAACAATTACTCTTGATCAAATAAAAGATCTTTTAGCTAAAAATTATAATGAAAACCCACTTGAAAAATGGGAAAAATCAAAAACAACGACTAAAATAGAATTAATAGAACCAACAATCATTATTAGAGTCAAACCTATGCTCTATAATCAAGAAGATAAGGAAGAATTTCAAATACAAATTCAAGAACTTCTTAATCAAAAACTTATAAGGAGAAGTAATAGCCCTCATAGTAGCCCAGCTTTTATGGTTAGAAATCATTCGGAGATAAAAAGAGGAAAACCTAGGATGGTAGTAAATTATAAAGAACTTAATAAAAACACTAAGTTTGATGGATATTATTTACCAAATAAAGAAGTATTAATAAATATTGCTAAGAATAAAAAATATTATTCAAAATTTGATTGTAAATGCGGATTTTGGCAAATTAAACTAGAAGATAATAGTATACCATTAACAGCATTTAGTACTCCTCAAGGACATTATGAATGGATAGTTATGCCATTTGGATTAAAAAATGCACCACAAATTTATCAAAGAAGAATGGATGAAGTCTTTAGAACTCATAATTTTCTTATTGTTTATGTTGATGATATACTTGTTTGCTCAGAAACATACGAAGATCATCTTAAACATCTTAGAATTTTTGCTACACTTTGCTCAAAAGAAGGTATAATACTTAGTCAGAAAAAAGCAGAAGTAGCAAAACATGAAATTGAATTCTTAGGAATGATAATAAATAGTGATGGAATAAAATTGCAACCACATATTTCAGAAAAAATAATTTTATTTCCTGATAAATTAGAAAATAAGCAACAAATTCAAAAGTTTTTAGGATGTCTTAATTATCTTTGAAGGATTTATAGAAAAACTTGCGAAAAAGAAATAAACTTCAGAAACTATTAAGAAAATCAAATAAATTAGGATGGAATGAAGAACATACTCTTTGTGTTAAAAATTTAAAAGAAAATTGTAGAAATTTACCTAAACTTAGACTTCCTGATGAAAAAGATAAATTAATAGTTCAAACTGTTGCTTCAGATTTATATTGGAGTGCTTTATTAAAAACTGATTTAAATGAAATTTGCAGGTATACTAGTGGAACATTTAATAATGCTGAAGTAAATTATTCCACCAATGAGAAAGAATTATTGGCAGTAGTTAAAGGAATAAACAAATTTAAAATGTTTTTGTTACCCAAGGAATTTATTGTTCAAACTGATAATACACAACTAAACGGACTAGTAAATAATAAATTACCAAATTCACCCCAACATAGAAGGTTACATAGATGGCAAATGTTACTATCTTTTTATAATTTTAAATTTGAATATATTAAAGGAAAAGATAATTTATTTGCTGATTTCTTGAGCAGGAATCATGAATATGGAAAAGATTGAAGCATTTACAAAGGAATTACAAGATCTTCTAACAGATTTTAATGCAGATTATCTTGCTGTTCAAGAAGATCATCTTGATATTCGACAAACTTTGTGTGATTTATCAAGCAAAGTTGTTGAAAGTGGGAAAAAGATTGAAAAATTGAATGATAACAAAGAAAAAATAGTTGAAAAATTGTCAGAATGTTTAGACTTTTTTGCAAATTGTAGCCAGGAGTATCCCCCTTTAAAAGGTGAATACAGTCGAAAGGCTAGTCACATCCCATTTCGGGAGATTAATACATCCACCTCGAGTGGAGAATCAAAATTTAAGAGAAATGACTCTCTTACCTCGCAAGAGGAAAAAGTCATAAAAAAGGGTCCACAACAACTACCTGTCAGTATGGACAAATTGTTGGAAAAATTTACAAGTGGAAAAGGAGCCGCTGAGTCTAGTACTCAAACATCCTTATCAAAAGGCCCATTGGAACAGCCTACTGTTATCAGTGAATTCCAAGAAGATAAAAAATCACCAGTTGGTGACCTTAAATCACCAAAGGGAATAATTGCTACTCATCATATTAGAGCTAATCTACATCCAATGGAAAAAGAGTATTATGAATTCTCAGAATGGGTATATAATTTCAGAGAAGGAAGTTCTCTATATTTGACAGCCCTTCCAACGGCGATTTATCCAAGGATCAGTGCAGTTCAAGGAGCAGATCCTAATATTGTTCGAAAATTGGCAGCATTTGGATTTTTAGATCGACTCTTTCCAGGGATAGATTTAAAAGAAATCGAACAGTTTGACAAAGAATTTGTTAATTGTGTTAAAAAATTCAGCGATAAACAACCGATTGAACTGAGATTTTACACAATTAGTCCTGAATATAAAGAACCAGAGTGGTATGGAGAACATCATCTCATCACAATTCGGAAAAATAATGGAAATCCACTTAAGGAGATTCAGATTTTTAAAGAATTGCCCACTATTAATAAAAAGTGGATGATTTACAGACGAGCTCTCGGAATAAAATCAGTCTGCTCAACAATGCAGTTCTTTTTTGGAGAAAGATACATGGTCTATGGTATGAGCAATAATTGGATCCTTATCTGTAGAGGAGATAAAGAATCAAAAATTCTTGAAGAAAAAATTTGTGGAATTATGAACGATCAATTCTCTGGAAGTGAAGAATGCATTAAAGAAGCCTGCCGACTCATGGGACACGTCCACAAGTGAAGGACGATCAAGAAAAACGTGACTGACAGCACCATGTGAACTTTGAAGATAAGAAGACAGCTGTCAAGCTGGAATCAAAAGAAATTGCCGACACTGGAATAAAGACAACCAACAACCACTTTTAATATTTTCAACCACATTTGAAATTATTGTACTTTTTACTTTTGTGTTGTAAAAATCTGATTGGCCAGAAGCTTCTCGGTGAAGTGCGAGCCTTTCTATAAATTGAGACTCTTCTCATTAGAAAGGATCATCGAAAATTAGCCATCTGAAATCTCATCCTGAACTACCATCTAAAACTTTCAACAATGATTTTTGTAATCATTCTCTTTAGAGAGTAGAAACCACTCTTCGGAGTATCAATCTCTGTAAAAATCTTTGTATAATAGCTTTCAAGCTATCTTCAGATCAATAAAATCTTTGAGTTTGAAATAAATCTTTTATTACGCTTTGAGTGTTGTTCTACACAGTGAGTCTGTTTGAGAGTTTTGAGTGCCTTTGTGTCCATTTTGCTGTGATGCTGTCGGACTTTGGCCAACTCTTGTGACGAAGGTGACCAGGAACATATAACATTCTTGCTATTTGGCGAAGCGTGGTAAGGCCCTTATTTTAAGCTACAAGAAAATTTATTGTCTGAAAATTTGCATGAAAATTATTATATAAGAATTTTTATGAGATTGTTTACTTTGAAGAACTTTTATCATGGAAAGTTACGAATTTTATTATAGATCTGTACCTTTTAGATATACTAATAGTATTGATTATAGTCACATGATAGAAATTCCAGAAACTTATGATAGTTATACTAGAGGAATAAATTTCATAAAAAGAGATAGTAGATATTATGAAAAATGCCTTACAATTGTATCATTTGGATTAAAAGAAAAATTGCCTAAAGAAATAATAAAAATGATTATATTTTTCTGGTTAGATAGTGAAAATAGTGAAAGAACTTTTGAAACTACAGAGCATGTAAGTTATAATGAAGTTTCTGAATTATATGATTTTGATCTTAGTTTTGACGATATAGAATAAGAATATGCCTGGAATAACTAGAAAATTTTGTGATAATAAAATAAAAATTTTAGAAGAACAGATAATAACTGACAATAATCGTAGAGAAATAGAAAGAGAAATTTCTAATTGGAATAAAATTAAAAGAGAATTATTAAGGAATGAAATTACAAGAGAATTAAGAAGAGAAGAACAATTTAAAAGTGAAATAAGACAAATGATAAATAATATAATAATTAATTCCTTAAATATACCAGACTAATATGAGTTTACCAACAAAGATAAGATTTGATAAACAAGAAATAGAAAATATTAGATTACCAATAGGAAGTTATCAGACTAAAAAATGGAATACAACTCTATTTCAACCTTTAAGCTCATGGGGAAATACAGATGAATGGTTAAATATGACTACAAATTGGACTAATGCATTTTTATGGCAACAATTAGGACAATTAAAATCTAAAGACGTAGAAGCTATAGACAAAATAAATAATATAGACCCAAAAGATGAAATAGCTAAAGAAAGATTAGAAGTTTTGAGTAAAAATATGTCTAAACAATTTAATAAAATAAAAGAACAAATTAATAATTTAGAAATACTTGATGAAGCTAAACTTGAAGAAATTCAAAATCAAATATCAAAAATTGCACAGAAAAATAGTATTAATAAAATAGCAACTTTAGAAGAAAAAGTAGACATTATTAATTATAAACTTGATATTCTATTAAATAAATTAGGATTTGAAATTGAAAAACCATCTTATAAAAAACCTAAAATATGAGTATGAATGATAAAATTAATTTAATTGAGAAAAATATAAAAACAATTGATGAAAAAATAACTAGAATTGAAATAGGCTACGAAGAAGAGAAAGAAAGACTACAAAATAACTTTTTAAGAATAGAAAATCTTTTAAATAGGATAATAGAAAATCTAAATAAAGAAAAACCATTTAAACCAGATTATACCAAAGAACTTAAAGAAGTTAGAAAGAAAATTGAAAAATATGAAGAATTAATAAAACTTAATGGAGGATTAAAAGAAGATATAGAAAGATTATTGATTGATCTTAGAAAGCAAGAAGAAAGTCTTATGGAAAAAGAAGAAGGAAAATTAATTATAGAAGAATAATGAACGAAGAAATGGAAACTTTAATATTTGACTTAGAAGACTTAAAAATTTGTGAAGAAATAACTAAAAATCATATGGTTGGAAAAAGCAGGAGGACCACGAGCGATTAAACAAGAAGAATATGGAGAAACTAGCATGACTAGATATGAAGCAGAAATAGACCCTAGAAGATATGTTAATACAAAAGTAGATTTTAAAACTACCAAAGAAAGAATGTATAGAGACCAATTTAAACCGCTTTAAGAGAATCAAACCCAATGAAAATTGCAGGATCATATTTAAATTTAGATTGTGAATTAGATGTTAGAAGAGCTATAAATGAATGGAGTACTAATATGATAGCACACTTTAATTATAATCGCGATATCTGAGATAATAAAAATAGAAGCGAATATCTATTAGCAACATTTAAAGGAAATGTGTTTAATTGGTATAGAGGATTAGAAGAAACAACAAAAGGTATTTGGAAAGATAGTATTGAAGTGGGATTTGGAATTAACATAATAGAAGGAATAAATAGAGTTGCTACAAGAATTTATAGAGAATTTCTTTGGAGAAGATTGGGTAAATGAAAGTACTAAAGCTAGATTAGAAGAAATAGAAGATGCTAAAAACAGAATGGAACACTTACAAATTTGTAATATGTGTTACCTCAATGAATATTGTTGTGAATATAGTAAATATTATTATATGATGTTTGGAAGTGGAGCTGATAATAATTATTATAAGGAAGTTTTTATTAGAAAATTACCACCACCATGGAATAATTATTTTCAAAATAAGATTAAAGAAAAACAATTAGGAAGAAATGAAGAAGGATATACATTAGGATTTATTATAAGAACTATAAAAGACGAAATAAGTACTATGTGTAGTAATCAAATGATTTATAAACAATCAGGATTTATACAAGATAGGATTTGTTGTAGAGATACCGAAGTACCAGGAAATTGGGGATGTTATGATTATAAAAGAAAAAGAAAAATAAAACCCAAGAAATATAAAAAATATAATAAGTTTAAAAAGAAATATTTTAAACCAAAAAGAAAATATTTCAGAAGAAAATATAAACCTTATAATAAAAAACCATTAGATAAAAAACGATGTAAATGTTGGAATTGCAATGAAGAAGGTCATATTAGCACTGAATGCCCAAAAAAGAAAGTTAGAATATTAATTACGGACTTTGAACAAATTAGAGATGAATGTGAAGAAGTTGATATTGAAGAAATAGAAGTAAATGAAGAAATATTTGAAGAAAAATCAGATTTAGAAGAAACGTCAAGTGATGATGAATAAAAACAAGAATAAAACTAATTTCGAAAAAATTATAAGGATTGAGGACTTGATCTGCAATAAATGACCCATTTCATTAAAGGTAAAACTGACTTTTTAACAAAAATCTTAAAAAGCCACTATTCATAGGTCATTTTGCAAAATCTCCCCGAGACACCCCCAGAAAAAGAAAAGGCGGCCCAAACTCCCGCCCCGACCACCACTGATCTCCACCAACGCTCCACTTGAGCCCGGAACAGAAACCACAGCATAATTGATAGGAGCTTAAAGAATGACCTCTTGATAATGATCAATTTGGGTTGTCCTTCCTTTTGTTTCCACACCACTCATTATCTTCTGCTTGTGTTTTTCTATCTCTTGAAAACAGTGTTGTACTGTCGATTTGCCGGAGGACCATTGGACATTGAATGGAGAGAAGAAGACAACCACATTTACATGACAGACCCAGCAGAAGTAGTATTTTATGGATCAATTCCACTCTAAATCCTTTTATTTTAGACTTGTTTGGGCCATCTTGACTTTTAGAAAACTAGGAAGAATCTCCCATTAGTTCTTCTATTGTTGTACGTCTAAATTTTGAGACGACAAGGAATGGGTGGGGAATTCTGATTTATCCAGCATGGTTGCATCCCATTTTTCTCTCCCCTATTGTGAAATACTGTAGCAAATGAGCACTCTTTAGCTCCAGGATCCATTTTTTTGTTTTAAGGGCGCTCCACCTGAGCCCCGTGCCAGTTCCATCTACGCCGGTGGAGATCGGTGGTGGTCGAGGCGGGGCGGGAGTTTGGGCCGGCTTGTCTTTTTCTGGGTGTGTCTCGGTGGGTGAAAGTTTTGGGGAAGAAGGAGATAGGGTGGGGTGGAGGATTGGGGTTTTATTTTTTGTTTTTTATTTTTTTATTTAATAGATGAAATATATTATGTCCAAAATGTCCTTACCTTATTGAAGAAAATTATTAGATTTTTAATTTATATGTCAACTGAAGGTTTTTGAGGTCAAACTAACGTAAACAGTTATTTTAGACTTGGACTGCAATTTTTTTAAAGGTTTGGTGTCGTGGGTGGTACAAATGAAAGGTTTGAACAAAATCTGCAAAAAACTGAAAGGTTTGGTATCTCGATTGCAATTTTATCTACTTTCAACTGCACACTTTATCAAATTTTATGAAAATTTATTAAAATTCCAATATTTGGTAAAATCAAACAAGAGCTAAGTCAATATTTGGTCCATTTTCTAAAATTCATTTTTTCTCAATCTAGTTTTTAATCTCATATTTTATGGGATCTATAGGTTTTATTTGATTTTCAACCTTATATTTTATCAAAATATGTCAAACACTGACTAAGAGCTTGTATGAGAACGATTAAAATCTAATTAAAATTGAAAATATAGTCGTTATTGGGTCCCACTCGTCTAATAAAAGTCAACTCTAACGGCTATATTTTCAATTTTAATATGATTTTAATCCCTCCCAAACAAGCTCTAAGTATCCGTTTGGTAGAGATTAAAATCAGATTTTTAATAGACTTTGATAAAA
The DNA here is from genome assembly GCA_035079005.1 of Fraxinus americana. Taxonomy (NCBI): domain Eukaryota; kingdom Viridiplantae; phylum Streptophyta; class Magnoliopsida; order Lamiales; family Oleaceae; genus Fraxinus; species Fraxinus americana. Next base: position 196,610 of record JAVHZT010000111.1, on the reverse strand, counting down.
AAATGATGAAATATATGATTGAAAAGTTATAAGTCACATGACATGTGTAGTTAAAATTAATTATTTATTTAGATTTAAATTAAAATTCATATTTTAATGAGGAAATTATAAGAAATGTCAACTATCGCATGGTCATTTGTAAAAATATCCAAAATTTGTTCAATATTCATTTTGTAATATTTCGACACATAACATACCCTACATATTTCAAAAGCACATATCAAATCGCAATAAATGCTATATTTCTCATCGACACATGTATAAAATATTAAGAATTACATTTCAAATGTTAAGAACTTTATGAATGTAGAGAACTCTCATATTTGGAATGAAATTTTATTATAGATAAATGGAATATCAAGATAAATAAATTCAAATATCTATAACGACTTTTAAAATATCGAGAACGTCATTCTAATGTAACTTCTCATGGACGCTATTTCTCCTTCTTGAAATTCATGATAAATTGAAAAAAAAAATTCATTTTCATTAAGGGTATGATAGATAATTTATGGCCCATTTTATTCTTATTATTGTAGAATGAGAATAAAAATATAGTCTTCATTGGGCCCCACATAAGAGATAAAAATTCAAAATTGATGATTTGATGTGATGAATAAAAATCATATTTTTTTTTTTTATGGATGAAAAAGAGAAACAAACGGAGGTTTAAGTATTAAATTTGGCTATTTTTTAAAAAACTATGAAAATGGAATTAGCTATTTTTGTAAATTCCTCTATTTTAATCTGGACGGTCCAAACGGGGGGGCTAAATTTACTCAACTGTTGCGTCAATGAGCTATGGGTCAATGCAATGCAGGGGATGCAGTCAGCCAGTGTATTAAAAAATGATATTTCAATTACCTAGGAGATTCAAGATTACCTCAAATTTTGCACAGGGAAAAAAATAATAATAAATAAACAGCAGCCTGCAGCATATTTGTCTCACGAGGTGGCCAATGGTCCAATATAGATTTCCCCTCTGTTTACTACGTCAACCATTTTGTTGTTTTCTATTGGAATTTGGAACTCGGGGAAAGAAAACAATGGATGTAGACAATCTACCCAATCACAGATATTAATGAAATACATTCATGAATTGAATTTGAGTTTCTAAACACCATCTATTGTTTGTGGGCAAATTAAGCACTATTTCTTGATTGTGTGATATGGAATTTTGTAGAAATTGATCCCCTTTTTCTTTTTTTTCCCCCTCGTATTTAGTATGATCTAAAATTTGGAAGAACTTGAATATCAACGAAATGTTTGGAGAATGCATTTAGTTTGAGTGAATAACTTGATGTTTTAATTATAGACAAGCACTAGAGGGTCATACCCTTGTTCACATGAACTTCATCGACCATTAAATTGTGAAATGTATAGATTTCCGAGGTGTATCATACCACTCGGTGTGTTTGGTAGCTATGTGTTAGCCCCTTGAAGGTTGAAATGCGCGATGGCATGAGACGCATTGCGCTCATGCTGGGATTTTGCGGATAAGTGTGTTGATGGTGCACACTTCGAATTTTCGGAGCAAGGAAAATGTGGATTGCAATTTGGCTGGTGTCAAAGTGTTGCAGACTGACAAGGTATGTGATGATCTAGCTTGTTGTTAGTGGGCTTTAGTCCACTAATTCGGATGTCCAAATGGGGGCACATGTTTGACACATGTGCTGTGCAGTTTTCGTCGTCCATACAAGTGGAAAGTATGAGTGGTTGTTGGGAATGATGGTGGGAATCAGTTTCTGGCAGTTCTAAGCCAACTAGGTTGGTTTATCCCTTTTGTAGTTAAGGATGTTAACCGCGTATGAATTTTGGTCTATAAATAGGGAGGGCTATGGACTGTTGAGACATGAAGTGTGTTGTGTTCCTTCAGTGTTTTCTTGTATCATTGAAATGAAATATATAATTTGATCAACTTAAATTTGATCAACTATAAATAGGGAGGGCTATGGTCTACGAAATATGTTAAATAATAATGACGAGTTAAGTCACAAGGCCTATAAAATGTGTGAATAAAAAATATATTTGATCAACTTAAATTATAATTTAATTTTCGCAAACATGTGACAATTCTGCCTACAATGAATGTCCAGCTCTTTTTGTTGTGAGCACGTAAGTACATCGATTACACATTCTTAACAAGTATTTATAAATACTCGTTAAAAGTCAAATTATTTTTTATTCACATAATTAATGAATTTACAAGTATTATCAATTTATTAATTATTTATTGTTATTTGTTTATATAAATACGTGCCAAACATATGCTAAGTCTCTATTTGGCAAACGTTATAAATCCCCTTATAAACAATCAAACTTAATTTTCAACAACACAATTCAGTTTATAAGTATTATATATTTATTCGTCACTTATTTATGTATATTTATAAATTCTATTCAAGAGAGACTAAGGCCTTTTTTGACAATCAAACTTTAAAAATTTTTTTTTCTACATATTTATTTTTGACCATATATTCACACAAAAAATTATTTTGCACGTAAATTCAAAATTTTTCCTTACTTTTTTATTATGCATTCTCCTAAAAATCACTATTCAAAATTCTTTTTTTTTTTTTTTTTTTTCAAAAGTGTGGCTATTAAACGGAGGCTAAAGTGTATCATAATTAGTCCCATGTTTGACATTCTTTTTCATGAGTTTTTTTTTAAATGAGTTTTTTAGAGAATGTATAGTTAGAAAGTATGAAAAATTTTAGATTTATATGTCAAATATTTTAGGGAAATTTACAAAAATGTCTAATTCCATACTTGTGAATTAAAAAATGTCTAATTTTGATAACTTTTGTAAAAATGGCCAAATTTATTACTAAATTGTCTATTATACCCTTAATGAAGATGAAGTATTTTTTTCAATTTATCACGAATTTCGAAAAGAAGAAGTAGTTTCAATTATAAACTACATTAAAATGACATTTTAAAAGTTGTTATCGATGTTTGAACTCTATTTATCTTGATACTTTATTTGTCTAGAACAAGATTTTATTTCGAATACGAGAATTCTCTACATTTCCTAAAATTCTTGACATTTGAAATGTAGTCTCGATATTTAATAGATGTGTCAATGAGAAATATAGTATTTATTGTGATTTGATGTGTGTTTTTGAAATAAGTAAGGTAGATTATGTGTCAAAATTTTATTGGTCAACAAAATTTTTAATTGTATGCACATTTTTGTCTTTAGTGTCGAATTATAAATTGTTAACAAGTGTATTTTGGTCAAAAATATTGTAAAATGAAAATTGAATAAATTTTGGACATTTTTATAAATGATCACGTGAAAGTGGACATTTTTTGTTTGTAATTTTCACACTATTTTATTATATAAATTTGTGGTTAAAAGGGAAATTGAAAAATAAAAAAAGAAGTTTTAACATGTGGGCTTAATCAAACTTTTCTTATCCAACATTTCTATGTACCTATGCATTAGGCCTATAGATAAAAATCTAAACTGGCTCGGCTATTATATAACGACTCTGTAGCTCAAGCCAGCCGATGATGCATACCATAAACAATTTGGAGCAAATTGGGAATGAAGAATTTTAGAAATCAGACGCAGCGGCTTGGCGGAGTTGGCTCTACATATAAGCGTACAAAAAGGAGAGATGGCTCTAGAAAGTTGTTGGGTAGGGGTAGGTGTAGGGGTGAAGGTAGGGATAGTGAGTCATCAAAGTCTCCCTAAATTCCAGAGCTGCCTATTGATAGGGATTGATTGGACATATTTCATTTGTTTTCTTCCTCCCCCGTCCCCAGCTTCCTTGTCATCTCCATATTCTTTTGTCACCTCCATTTACTCTTTTACCCTCAACTTTTGACCAATTTTACTTTTACCGTCCTTCGGCACGTGTTTATTGTAGATTCTTTTATAATATATTTTATAAAAATTAATTTTTTATAAAGAACGTATAATTAAAAAATAAAGAAAATCATAAGTTCACATACAAAATGAAAAAAAAAATTTAATTGAAATGAATTTTTGAAAAAATAAATTTTGAAAAATCTCCATCAAATCCCTACTAAAACAGAAGTAGGGTTGTATAAATTGAACAGTACTATGAGTGTATTTGATACACATTAAAATGGAAGGGTTAATCCATTTGTACATAATGGATTACCCTTCTCACATAATACGGCGGGCCCACGTGTATTTAAAAATTTCGATAATATGGTCTCCATTCCCATTGTGAGTAGTAAGTAAATGATTCGGTAAAAAAATTCGGTACATATAGCATGATCCAAAATGGAAAGCATACATTTTTTTGTTATGTGATGTGATGGTGAATACGTGGTTGAAAAAGAAGAAAAAATTATTGATATGATGAAAAATATTATTTTATTAAAAAATATATGGTTGAAAATGAGTAAAAAAATAAAAATGAAAATGAGAATGTCAAACAATATTTTAAAATCGAACGTTGAAGCATGTACTATAATAATATAAGAATAAAGGGTATATTAGTAACTTGACAGTATGAGTTCCAGTCCAACAAGAAACAATCCCTTGCACACAGCCTGTTATAATCCCCTTCAAGCTCCCCTCCCAATGGAAGAATCCTTTCTCTTCTCTCTCTAAAATACTCTCTTTCTTCCTCTAGTTTATATTCATCTGTTCTCTCTCCTTCTGTTGAGTGATGTGTGTGAACCCTCGTAGCTCCCACATCAACATTATGCTCATAATCACTTTTTTTCGTCATAAGCCATAGATTTTCACTTTTTCTCAAATCATTCTTCTTTTCCCAAAAAATATGTTGCTATAACTTCCCACAAAAAAATCATCTTTTCAGAAAGTTGAAGGTATGGAGGATCCCAGGGTTTGTGATGGTTCTAACATGAATAATGCTCTGTTCAAAAGTGAAAGGCTCCTTTGCTCTTCTGAAGTTCTTGATTCTCTCTGGATTACCAATTCTTCTCCTTCCTTTCATGGTAATAAATTTTTTTTTTTTCTTACTTTGATGATTTTGAATTTAGTACTTTGTTTAAAAAAGATCAAATTTTGTTGTGGGTTTTGTTTAAATTGTTTGTAAAGATTTCAATTTTTACTCTGGTTATCTTTGAGTGTTTTTGTTAATATAATTTGCAGTAATTATTTTATTGAAGTGGCGTTTGATATACCTTTGGGAATTAGAGATCTACATTATTATAATGTATTATGGAAGAAAACGAAGTTAAAACGTTGTAAATTTTCATGTGGTGGATTTTATAGTGTTGGAAGGTATTAGGGAAGAAAACGAAGTTAAAATTTTGTAGATTTTTGTACTGTGGATTTTACAGTATTGAACTGAACCTCAATATGGTAATTTTCATTCACCAAGAAAAGCCAATTCTTTATGATAATATGTGAATTTGGGCAATCAATGTTACTTGGAAGAGTCTGATAAAATTTTGTCTGGTTTCTCTGTTTTAGGATCTACATCCATGGTTAACTTCGAAAATGCAGAGAGTTCATTTTTCACACAGAAGATTGATAAACAAGAAAATGGCAATGATGATTACGATGGAAGCTTTCACCAGTCGGAGAAAAAGGCGGCTCGCGCCCGATCAGGTTCAGTTTCTTGAGAAAAGTTTCGAGGTGGAAAATAAGCTCGAACCGGAGAGAAAGCTCCAGCTTGCTAAAGAACTTGGATTGCAGCCTAGGCAAGTTGCGATTTGGTTCCAAAACCGTCGAGCCCGGTACAAAACGAAGAACTTGGAGAAAGAATATGATTCTTTGAAACAAAGCTATGATAAACTTAAGGCAGATTATGACAGCCATTTCAAAGAGAGTGAGAAACTGAAAAATGAGGTACACTTTGTTGCTTGGTTAAAGAACTCAATTCACCCTTTAGTTGGTACTAATTATTTCCTTTACGAATAGGTTCGTTTGCTCACGGAGAAGTTGCTTTCGATGGATAAAGCAAAGCGAAAACACGAACCATTGGATAATGCAGAACCAAAGAAGCCAAAGCTTAGCCATGACTCTCCAATAATACCAGACGCTAGTTCTGTTAAAAGTGATGTTTCTGACTCGGACAGTTTGCATTACACTGATCGACCCAATTTGACATTGCTCGAACCCGCTGATTCTTCGCAGGTTTTGGAGCACGACCCTTCCGACTTTTCTCAAGATGAAGATGACAGTTTAAGCAGAAGCCTTCTGCTGCCATTCCCGAAACTTGAAGCTGAATGTTATGATGATCTGCAACCAAATTCATGCAATCTGGGATTCCCTGTTGAAGCTCAAGGCACATGGTTCTGGCCTTACTGAGTTTCTAATTGCCACAATTATGCCTTTTTGTTTACAAACTTCATCTCATGTTAATGCAGTAATCTCTTGTGAATAAGATTAGAATCAATAATTAAGCCTTGTAGTTCCTTCCTCGATGTTCGTTCGCTTACTGGCCTCGTTGTTTGCTCGAAAAAAATACGAGTCTCTGCCTTTCTTAGTTGAGCATGATGAATTTGAATGAGCTTTTGCACTTATTTGGCATATAAGTAACTTAAAAGTAATTTTGACGCTTCTTTGGCACATTCGAACAAACAATGAGTCTTTCTATGCGTTAAATACTAGATCGAAAGTGCACGCGCACGAGTTCGGGACAACAGATTTGAACTTCTTACCGTCTACGGTATTAAACAATCGACCTTGAATTTGACGCTTCGAAAAGGGAAAGCTAATATTCTATGAAATAAAACAATCTCAAGAAACCTGAAAAATTGACATTTATTGCTTTTAATCAATCTTCTTCATTTTCCATTAATTTTTCAAGCTAAGAACATTAAAAAATGCAATTAAAAAAAGAGAGGTGATAACACGGGTTGAATCCCTAACCAATAGAAGACAGAAAAGTGGCCTTCAAAGTCAATATTTTTGAAGAGTTTACTTCAATTTTCTTCCATAGGCAATGACTTTTTTAATCATAGATGCTGACATTTTTGTCATCCAAAAATAAAAAATTGCAGGATTGTGAACTGTACCAATTTTTAAAATTGTTTGGGGGAATCAAGATCTGACATGAATATCTTCTTGCTGATGAAATGGATTTACATGAAATTAGAAGTTTCTTAACTTAATGATCTAATTATTTTAATCACATTTTATTTAAATTTTTTTTTTTTTTACATTACCTTTGCAGGTGGCCTTTAAGTGATTAAAGTATACTACAAGATTAGGAAGTGTTCATGCGAAAAATTTGAGTAGACTATGGTTTATTTTAACTGGATAAGGAACAACTTGAGTGTCGAAGTATAGCTCGCTTTACGAAATTTAAATGCTAATGCAATATACAAATTTATGAACTTAAATATCGTATCAGCATTGAAGTTGAATCTTGAAACTCTACTAGTAGAATATCCTTCTTTAACAAAAAACATATGTATCGATAACAAATTAAACTCTTTCTACTAGAAATCATGAGTCGACTATGTGAACCCCTTTTTTCAGCACTTTGTTGAGTTTATTACGGGATATTAGAAATTATAGCAACCATGTTAATTCTCCCCCCCTCCCCCTCCCCCTCCCTCTCTCTGTGTGTGTGTATTTTTTGATATGTTCTATCGGGATGTCTTATAAACGGGAGCCTCTTTAGATCTAAACAAACCACATCCCAATCATTACTTTAACTTATCCTATGACGCCATCCTTTCACTCGTTTGCATGCATTTTCATTTGAGTCGTCAGTACGGAACTCAAACAGGCTCTTTATGTTTGACAAAGTTTTATGTTAACCTAACACGTGTTTTTAAAAAAAAATAATTATGATTTTATTAGTTGTATCACAAATTTTATCACCCCACAAAATTTTATAACATATCATAGTCCACATAGGTTGACAAGTCACATTTAGGTAGTTCTGATATAAATGTGCAGAAAGTTATGGCAAGAAACTCTTCTACTACACAGTTCAGCAAAAATGAATTGTTCCTTTTCAAAGTTTAAATGCATGCATATGTAACTTTCAATTTATAGGCCACTAAATGAATTCATTGGTTCTAACTTTTTTTTTTTTTGCAAATTATAATTCATTAATTAATTCTTTGAGAACAATCACAATACATAAGTAAGGATAACAAGTACATAATTAGCTTACTTTAGATCAGATTTTATATATCGTTTTCGTTTGAACATGATGGATGAATGTGCGATATTGAATATTTTCATTGTTGATGGAATTGAGTAATCTTGAATTGATTTCAAGATGGAATCCGTTATCATTGATTCAATTACAACTAAAATGTTTTTAGTAAAGATGCACACTTGGATCGTAGAGTGGAATGATCTAACGAGTAACGATGTTCATTTCATATATGCTAACCACCTATGACTTGACGTAACAATTCATTTGAATTAAATTTGCTATTCACCAATGGATTGATAAGCACCGTAATATAAGTATCAGATGAGATTGAGATTAAGAAATTATTTTTGAATATGTTTAGAGAAATTTTTGAAAGTTCTATGTCGTGTAAAGATAACTTTTAAAGGTCTATGATAATTTTCTCAAAAAAAATTTCCACGGGAAGCAAAAAACTAACCAATGAACTCTTAACCGTGTTGAATTCGCTAGCTTCAACGTATTTGAAAGGAACGATTAGGACATAGATTTTTTTGTTGTTCTTTAGTACTACATCGCTCCTTTTTGGGCTTCATTAAAATGTATTTTTTGGAAAAATATATTCCAAAAATACATTTTGGAATATTGATTATTTGAAGAATGTATGAATAAAAAAAAGGAAAAATTTTGAATTTACATATAATATTATCTTATTAAAGAATACGTAGTTAAAAAGAAGAAAGAAAAATATATTTTGAATAAAATGGAGCCGAGCGACAATATCCTTTGACCAAACACATATTTCAAGAGTACATAATTTATAAAACATATATACTTTATATAATTAGCGCAATTTGTTTCAGTTTTTTATTTAAAAATTTTATTTTATTTTTTTTAATTTATCACGTATATATCACTCGAAAGTAGTACTAGTAATCATCACTATGAATAACATTATCGATAAAGTTATATTGTAAAGAAACGATTTCACCACGTTGTAACTTGCACGTGGTGGCTTCTTATCCACCGTCCACGTTACCCTAAAGAGAAGTCTTCGTCAAAACATGCCATGAAACACGAAGGCAGCCTACACCACGGAACCTCTGTAACCCATGGGCCCACATCTGGTCAATTGACAGTGACCGGCCCAGAAACGTGTAGATTGGCCAAGGAGTGATGGGGCCCACTTTCCATTGGGATCCTGATAAGAATGTAGCTGGGGAAACGTCTTTTACTCATTACTTGGCCCAACGATTTTTGGACTCAGACATTGTATATTATGTTATTTTCAAAATACTTTTTTTTCTTTTCTTCTCAATTACATTCTTCAATAAAAAAATATTATATATAAATTAAATTTTTTATTTTTTAACCTTACATTCTCCATCAATCTATTATTTCGAAATGTATTTGTAGCAAAAAAATGGAGCTCAAAGAGGTTCCCACTCTTTTTGACTGTGATTGTCATGGTGATTGGGCCTTTGTCTGCCACTTGACACAACGATGGGATTAAATCTATCAGTGACTACTCAACTTTATATTTAGCCTCCGTTTGAGTCACATTAAAATTTTCATTCTTATTTTTTTACTCATTTTCAACCACACATTTTTCAAAAAAATAATATTTTTCATTACATCAATAACTTTTCCTTATTTTTCAACCACACGTTTTCCATTAATCTACTATTTCAAAATCCATTCTTCCAAAATAATGTGACTCAAACACACCTTTGGTGTCACTATAGTCATCCAATTTGATTTTATTTAATCATGACACTCAATCTCATATAAGTTTTATCATGACTATCCAATTTCTTTTCACTATTTTTACTAATTTTAAAATGGATAAAATGGTAACTTTGCATTATAAAAACGTTTTTTAAATAGGTTTTTATTTTATTTTATTTTTCTAAGTAACATCTTTTAAAAGTAAGTTTTATTTTATTTTAAAAACGATTTATAAAATAAGTTTTTATTTTATATATTTTTTAAGTAAATTTTTTTAAAAAATAAATTTTATTTTATTTTTTTAAGTAACGTCTTTTAAAGTTTTTATTTTCTTTTTTTAAATAAGTTTTTATTTTATTTTGTTTTAAATTTATTATATATATATAATACAAAGTTATCGTTTTATCTCTTTTAAAATTAGTGAAAATTGTGAAATGAAGTTGGGTGGATATGGTAAAACATTATATGAAATTTGGTGGCCATGATGAACTGCTATATAAAATTGGGTGACCATGATGAAATAAAATTAAATTGGGTAACCTGGTGATACTAAGTATAAAGTTGAGTGGACATAATGAAACAAAATCAAATTGTGTGATCATAGTGATACTAAATATAAAGTCAGGTGACCATTGATGGATTTAACCCATTTCTTTTACTTTTTTCATTTTTTAATTTAATGACAACAATGTAGGTCGGGTCGTAGGTGGCATTAGAACATCGAAATAGATTGGTTGACTTTGGATTGGGTGTAAAGTGGTCGGGGCAAATTAAGGTCGGACTCTCGACCTCTGAATCTTCAATTTCCAAAAGTAGTTTTTGGTTCATAAATTTACGTAAATTTGTTAATTTAAACTTTCATATTGCGTATGATTTCCAATTTAGTGGGATTTAAATCATATGTTAAGTTATTTGACCGTTTTACCCTCTAATGATAAGTCATGCAAACACCGTGTGCTATTTTGACTGGAAAAGTTAGTTAGACAAGGTTGGGCACAGGGGAGGTAAAAACGGGTGCATGTGTTAGCACCTGTTTGGGTTATTCTTATTTTTAAACTGTCCAATCAGTGAATGATGTGTGTCTTGCCTGTTTTTAACTCTGTCATTGACCCCGTTTTTGTAGCAAAACTCATTTTGACTGGATAAGAATTTGGACGATTAGACGTTTAATCATGACACACGATTTTTCATTTTCTAATATTTAGTCCCGCTTTGACTTTCAATTTTTGAGAACATTATATTTCTCAAGTTCATTTTCAGTTATTTTACAAGACTCATAACTTTTATTAACTTTTCAACCATAAATCTCATCAACTTTTATCAAAATTTATTATAAAACTAATTTTAACTAATCCCTTGTTTGGTGCCTATCGTTTTGAAACTTTTTTTGTTACACGATTATTTTTAACCACACATTCATATAATAAAATATTTTGCATGTAAATTTAAAATTTTTTCCTATTTTTTATTTTTTAAACACACATTCTTCTAAAAAATATTATTCAAATTTTTATTTTTTGAATATAATGGGCACCATACAGAGGCTAAATCAATAAGGGGGTAACCTCTATTTGATGGTCATTACAAAGAGAAATTGGAGAAAAATGATGTTTTGAATAATAATTTTGGAGAACGTGTGGTTAATAAGTAGTGAAAAAATTATGTATTTAAATGTAAAATATTTTATTTTGTGAATGTGTGATTGAAAATTGGTATGAAAGATAAAGAATTTTAATTTAAAGAGGGTCAAACAAGGCTTACACATTGTTTGAGCCCCCATTTCGAAAAAGAATGTATTTTGAAATAATATTTTTTGAATTATGTGTGTTTAAAAAATGAGAAAAAAATTCGATTTACATGTTAAATTATTTTATTGGAGAATGTGGTTGAAAATTAGTTTTGAAAAATGAATTTTTGATAAAATAGATATTAAAATTAGATTTTTAGTAAATTTTGATAAAAGTTGATTGAATGTGTGATTGAAAAGTTGTGGGACCAATGAATATATTATTAATATTTATTTTTTGACTTTAAAACTTAAATTAAATTTGATTTTAATCAATACTAAACATGGTTTAATAATCTTCACTTGACGATGATGTCACAAGTGTAGGGTCAGCCACCTGGAATATATGCATAGTTCACGTGCAGACATGCTTTGATGTCGCGCGAACATATAAACGGTACTCACCATTAATTCTTAGGCTATGTTTGTTTTCCATGGAAATTGTTGTTTGATAGGTTTTATTCGCCATGGAAAATTAATTTCACCCCACCCCTACACGTGCACCAATTGTCCAAATTGAAGTAAAATTTATTTATTTATTTTTTGGGCAATGGACACAAATTTTATCACCAATTGTAAAAAAAAAAAAAATTCTTTTTAATAGACAATTTTTATAAAAAATAAAGCCAAACGAACACTAAAAGATCCAAATTTTAAATATTTTCCACGTGAAAAATTATATAAGTCAAACACAATTAATTGACACTTCCTAGGAAAACAATTCTAGACAATTCAATTCCCTGAAATTCATTTTCTTTCCACCCAAATTCCACTCTTACAATCAAACGGACTCTTAATTCTTTTGACCTTTTGATTTGGTTGAAAAATATTTTGTTTCTCAATTTTTCATTTTTTGCCGTTTCCTTTTGTTATTATACCCTTGTTTGAGTCTCATTTTGAGAGAGAAAATCCATTTTGAAATAGTAGATTGATGGAGAATGTGTGGTTAAAATTTAGGAAAAAAATTTTAATTTGCGTTTAGTATTATTTTATCGGAGAATGTGTGGTTAGTAATTAAGCCCCTGTTTGAGCCATGTTCTAATTTTCATTCTTTTACTCATTTTTAACCACACATTTTTAATAAAATAAAATTTTCCATCATGTCAATAACCTTTCATTATTTTTCAACCATATATTCCCCATAACATAAAAAAATGCATTCTCTTCTAAAAAATGTGCATCAAACACACACTAAGGAAAAAATTTGAGTTTGCACGTAATATTACTTTATTGAAAAATGTGTAATTGAAAATGAGTTTTGAAATTTTTTTTTTTTTTTCAAAAAATGGGGCTCAAACAAGTTCAGACCACTTTTTCATTTACTTTTTGTTTAGACGGTAGGTGCGTGTGTTGCTGAAATTCATTGAACCATGTTTTTTTGTCGAATTAATCTAAATGTACATTTTTAGATGACATTGTTGCTCATATTGTGTAAGTTGTCAAAATTTGTGCCATCGATTATTCAAAGTGTTGTTAAAATCAATGTATAAATAATTGACAACTCACAAGAATGTCATTCATGATGTCAAAATTAGCATACATGTAACAAGGTTGTTGTCGAATTAATCTAGATGTACATTTTTTGTCCCTACATTGATAAGGTAAAAACCTAATTATCTTGGCAGGTATCAATGAACTCGGCCTTTGGGAATGATCTTTATTGATGCACAAGTAGATAGACTAGTTGAGTCTTGTAGCAAAAACTATCATGTCACGAGAGAGATACAAAGTCCTACATCATTTGTCGACTTTTTTCGTTGTATGTAAGCATTGAGGGGCGACAAGCGTATCCTCTATATGCCTTCTTTGGATTCGTTAGATCCATTTAGAAGCGTACATCAAGGTTTCACTATTTAGACTTGTACATCAAGCGTATATCATATATTAGTAACAAAAATAATAATTAAAAAGGTACTCTAAAGGCAGAACTAATCATATTTTTGGGTGAAGCAATTAAACATGAGGGTTGTGCTCGTGGCGGGACTTAATCCAATACCTTATGGTACAAGGTGATGATAGAGTTTTGAAGTTAGATTCAATATAGACTTTTGGGTCGAGCTATGTATTTTTTAGCCAATTTTATGAAGTAAAAATCCAAACACCTACTTGGCATTAAGTCTCCATCTTCATATCATAACAGTGATCAATCAAATGTCAAATATTAAGTGATGCATTTTATTGTTGAGATATCATTATTGTACTTGGCAATATATATGTTGATTAGGCATTTATTCTTGACAACATGTCACTAAGACATGTCTCGAGCATAATAAAAGAAAGTCATGTCTCTTCAATCTATTAATCGACGTATCAAAGATATCATGAATATAACTTCTTTTGACTAGGTTTCTGATGAGAAATAAGAACTCAAGGCCTTGAAATGAATGTCAAAGACTCACGAGCAATATTGAATGTGTGAACTATCGTATCGTATCATGTATGCTATGAGGGGGGCAATCCTTTTTGGGGTCATGATCAATGAATATCAAATGAAAAAATTCAATTTCTTCTTTCCAACAGGAGCACGGATCTTAACTATAAGTAGATGTGGTTTTTCAATAATCCAAGTGCATGGCACGCCATGGTATGACTACATAACTATAAATAGACCATCATAAGGCCCGCATTATTGGTAAGAACTGGAAAGTATAATATTCAAGATTTTAGTTTATTTTTCATGTTTAACAATGTCTTGTATTATTCAATTCACGTTAAGGCACACAACAAAATTGTTTTGGGCATCCTAGCTCTAGTTGTACCCTCCATGTAGCAAGTTCATTGACATGTCAAGTTTGAACATTGATCGTATTTGGAATAGCGATTTATTTGGGGTTATTGTTATTCGACTTGCAATACGTGCAGGACGTGAAAATTTGATTTGGTATATCATATGTTGGGAAATTTGATGACTTTCTCTTGAAGTATCAGAGAATAAAGCAACGAACCAAAATCAGAAAAATAAAGATCACCAATAAAAGCAACGAACCAAACTCCAAACCAAGAAATGGATTTGAAAACGAACACCAATGGCTTGAACACGATATCGTTGTCCTCAAACTATATTTGCCCCTCCTCGGATTGAAATAATGCTTGTAGGGATTAAGGCAAATAGTTTGCACTATTTAAACAAACCCTGTAAAGAATTAACACTCAAGCATTAAGTGTAATTCTCTGAAACGAACACTAAAGAAAAATTTGAATATGATGAAGAAAATTGTGATTTCTTTTTGTTTTTGGAATGATTTTTGTTCTTGAATATGGCTATGGTTTTTGAATGTTTTTAACATCATTATAATGACCACAAACCATTTATATATAGCCCAGAGACATGGTCATACGAAGTGGTACCAAAAAACCCTCCAAAAACCCCCAAAATTTTGAACAAAACAATCACTAAAGGCTCTTTTGACCTTCTACGCGGTCGCATAGTTCAACACTATGCAACCGCATAGTTGTCTTCACGGCAGGGAAAACCTCTGCTTGGCCTATGTGACCGCAACTAAGTTTGGCCTCCAAAATTGATTTTCATTCCACAGCCCTTTTTTTTTTTTATCAACTTTGAACAATATTTTCAACAATCCCCTACTTGTTCAAAATTGAATAAAATCTTATATTCAAAGTATACAATACTTATGCATAATGATTAGATATCTTTCAATTTGAATCTAACCATAGTATAATTCAAACAAAGTAAAGTCGAAATTAAAGGTAGCATGAAAGTTTTGAACTAATGATTTCATATGACAATACCTGTAAGAACGAACACACACACACACACACACACACACACTAGTATCACGTGTTCTCAAGTTCCTCAATTTCACTTAGCGCTGCGCTAATCCTTTTTAATAAACTTTTAAGAGAGAAACTCTAACTCTTTATTGAAGCGCACAACCTCGAAGTTTATCTAGGTAAAGTTCTTCCATTATTTTTGTTACTTTTTAGAAATACTTGTATTTAGTACTGAACTTCATTAAGAGCTTAAAACTCAACCATCACTTCAGTAACAACCAGCATTATATAACTAGAATAAGGTTATTGCGGATTACATAATGCTGAAACTATCCATATATCGAATGACTTGTTGTTATCTTTTGAACACGTTGATTACTTTTTTGAGTAATGACAAGTAAGGTTTCTATTTAGAGGTTTAGTTAATGGATTCGTTAAGTTCTCTATTGACTTTACATAATTCAGGGAAATTATTTTACTATTGATTAATTTCCTTATGTAATCATGTCTTAAACTCCTTATGTATAGATAATGAGAATGTACTCTTCGATCCCAAATGTATCTCATAAAGTAGATCTTTATGCCTCTTAGCTTTTTTCCCGATTTCTGATAATGCTACAAATTCAGATTCCTTAGTTGAGTGTGTTATACATGTTTGCCTCTTTGATTTTCAAGAAACAGCACCACCTCGAAGAGTAAACACCCAACCAGAAGTGGATTTACTTTTACTCGTGCTAGATATCCAGCTAGCATCTGTAAATCCTTCCAATACAACCGAGAATTTAGTGTATTGTAGACATAAGTTATTGGTTTTCTTTAAATATCCAAGAACTCTTCCAATGACATTCCAATGATCATTGCTCGGATTACTAGTAAACCTACTAAGTTTACTAATTGTAAAAGCTATATTTGGCCTTGTGCATTGAACAATGTACATAAGACTTCCGATAACACTTGCATACTCTAGTTGAACAATTTCTCTTCCATCATTCTTTATTAGCTTTGAACTTGGTTCAAGAGGGGTACAATATTCTTTTATGTTCAAATGTTTGAACTTATCTATCACACTCTCGATATAGTGTGATTGGCTTAAATGATAACCTCCAATAATTTCAGTAACTTTGATACCCAAAATTGCATCCACTTGCTGAAGATCCTTCATCTTGAATGTGGAAGATAGAAACCTCGTTTTTTTATATCCATGTGATTACTCATATTCAATATGTCATCAACATATAAATATATAAATATCACATAATCAACACATACTTTAGAATATAAATATTTATCTACACTATTATGTTTAAAACCAAATTTTATAATAGCTAAGTCAAATTTCTCATATCATTTCTTAGGTGCTTGCTTCAATCCGTATAATGACTTAACTAATTTGCACACCTTACGTTCATTTTTGGGTAGAACAAACCCTTCAGATTATTCCATATAAATCTAATCATCGAGATCCTCGTTCAAGAAATGCCGTTTTGACATCCATTTGATGAACATGCAAGTCATACATCGTAGCTAATGCGAATTATATCCTAATTGATGTTGTTCTATCTGCCGGTGCATATGTATCAAAAGAGTATATTCATTCCTTTTGTTGATAACCTTTAGCTACTAGTCTAACCTTAAAGGTTTTAAGAAAACCATCAATATTATACTTTTTCTTAAACACCACCCATTTACATCCAATAGATTTGGATCCGGGTGGTAAATTGACAAGTTCTCAAATATTATTAGACATTATTGAATTCATTTCATCCTTAACTGCATCTTTCCAAAAAATGCTATCTTGAGAATTCATGACTTCTCTATAAGTTTTAGGATTGGTTTCCACTTGTATAAAAAAATGAATTGTTCTTACAATATTCTTCTCACTTCTTTCTACTAAGTAAAAAAAAAAAAAAGTTGAGAGTCAATTTCATCTGATCCTAAAGACTTCTCAATTCGAGTTCTTTTGCTCATTCGAGTTTCACTAGATTCATCAACATCTTTAGAAGATGTTTCATCTTGTGTTCCACTAGAGCTGTGAATTTCTTTATTAATTTTCCTTAATTCATTATCCTAAAATAGTGAACTCTCGAAGATCTCTACATTGCTGGATTCAATAATCACATTGGACTTCAAATTCAATAATCGATATGATTTGCTATTACTAGCATATCTAACAAAGGCACATTTGATGCCTCTTAGACCTAATTTGGTCCTGTTAGGGTTTATATTTTTACAATAAGCAAGACATCCTACACTTTGAAATATCCAATGTTCGGTTTTCTTTCTTTCTACAATTCGTAAGGAGAAATCATAATAAATTTAGAAGGAATCCTATTTAATATCCTACATGCACTCAAAAACGCTTCATCCCATAAATTAAATGATAACTTAGCGTAAATCAACATGGCATTAATCATTTCAACTAAAGTTTTATTTTTCTTTCAACCAAACCATTTTGTTCAGGTGTTCTAGGTGCAGAACATTGATGAACTATACTTTGTTGTTCACAAAATGAGTTAAAATCACTGGAAAAATACTCACCCCCTCTATCATTCTTAGAGTCTTTATTTTCTTACTTAGGTGATTTTCAACTTCATTTTATATACCTTAAACATATCAAATGCTTCATATTTATGCTTCATCAAATAAACATACGTACATCTAGAGTAATCATCAATTAAAGTATTGAAATACCTATTACCACATCTAGTTATCATTCACATATCAAAGATATCATGAATATAGCTTATTTCGACTAGGTTTCTGATGAGAAATGAGAACTCAAGGCCTTGAAATGAATGTCAAAGACTCACAAGCAATATTGAATGTGTGTACTATCGTATTGTATCATATCGTATCAGATATGATATGAGGGGGCAATCCTTTGGATATCAAATGATAAATTTCATATTCTTCTTTCCAACAGGACCACAGATCTTAACTATAAGTAGATGTGGTTTTTCAATAATCCAAGTGCTGTTTACTGCCAAATATGTCATGCCATGCTACAATTGCATAACTATTATGTATACCATCGTAATGCATGTTTGATATGCGTTATTGTTAAGAATCGGAAAGTATAATATTCAATATTTTAGTTTATTTTTCATCTTTAACAATGTCCTGTATCATTCGATTCACGCTAAGGCACATGCCATAATTGTTCTGGCCATCTTATAGCTCTAGTTGTACCCTTCATGTAGCAAGTTCATTGACACGTCAAGTTTGAACATTGTTCATATTTGGGATAGCTATTTATTTGGGGTTATTGTTATTCGACTTGCAATACATGTAGAACGTGAAAATGAAGAAAAGAAACGCTCAAAAACAAAAGAACTGAATTGAATATTTTCATATTTGCACATAGGCTCAAAGACAAAAGAACTGAATTGAATATTTTCATATTTGCACATACTTTGGTACATCATAAACCATGTATAACCTGTATTAAGCAAGCTCGATTATGGTATCAGAGCACAATTAGGTTTTCTGGGCAAATTTTCTCGTAGCATTCTGCAGTTGCTAGGGTTTCTGTTGCTGTCTACTGGTGTTTGAAAAATTGAAGCATTTTTTTTCCTACGGACATTTTCTTTTGTCAATTTTCAACAATCTTTATTCACTGCTTTTTAATAAAATCAGCAATTCTTCATCATTATTTCTGGTATTTTACACCAGAATTAGCCCATGTTTGATGCACCAGAATTAACCCTTGTTTGATGCACATTTTGAGAGTAAGAATGCATTTTTACTGTTGATGTGATGAGGAATATGTGGTTGAAAAAGAAGGAAAAGTTATTGATGTGATGGATAATATTATTTTATTGAAAAATGTGTAATTGAAAATGAGTAGAAGAATGAGAATGAGAAATATAATGCGGCTCAAACAGGGGCTTATAGAAGAATTGTTTTTCTTGTTCTCATTTTGTAGTTGCTAGGGTTTCTGTTGCTGTCTACTGGTGTATGAAAAATTCTGAAGCATTTTTTTCTCCGACAGTCTTTTAAATCAACAATTTCTTTTGTGAATTTTTGACAATCAATATTTGCCGCTTTCTGATAAAATATTATTTTTTCTGGTATTTTACACTAGAATTATAGAAGAATTGTTCTTCTTGTTCTCATTATTGCTTGGGGACAATTTCTTTGTTGGATTCTCAATGTCTGGAATCCCCACCAGAAAAGTCTCCTTGGCAGTTAGGAGGGAAGAAAGTTGTAGGTCGGTGATGATAGGGACTAAATCTCCTAAATAAAATTGTTGCACTTAATATAGTAGTCGCATTCTATCAGTGGCAGTGCATGAGCAATTTTCGTAATAGAGAGAAGCTGGAAATTACATGGAGAATAATTAAAAAAAAAAAATCTAGAGAGGCAGATTACGAGGTAAGAGTGGGCATGGAATGAAAGCAACCACCGCATGCTAGGGCTATCATGTTTACTATGGAAGTTCCAAAATATATTTGGGGCGCGGCTGTCCTTATACCTTCATACTCGATCAATAGAACCTTCATACTCAATCAATAGAATGCCAACTAGAGTTTTAGCTTAAACTTTTTATATCTTCTTCTTCATGTTGCTAACTCAACAATAGAGTACTAGGCTTTTAAGTGCGGCTAGAATCTTTTACCCTTCGGATGAAGCGAGGGATTTGTCCGTACCATCAATAAAGTTGGGAAGACTTTGAAACTCTTATGGACACTTTGCTGATGTTTTTTCTCCACATTCGAATCTTCACCTCATTACCTCTTGAAGTGTTTGGTTGCAATGCATTTGTTCACATTCATGAAGAAGACCGCTCGGCCTACAGTTGAGAAGTGTGTGTTTTTTGGGTATTCTCGTAAACGGTAAGGGTACAAATGCAACAACCCTAATCCCAAAAAGGTTCTCTTTGAGTATGAATTCTTTGATAATCGACTTTATTTAGCCAAATATACTCTTCACGAGGAGAGTGATGAGAGGTAAGGATATATTTTTGGGAAATGCTAAACTATTTGCTATTGCCTTATGCTTCACCAAATCCTACTATACTTAGGGCATGTTTGAGTCCCTTTTTGCGTAAAAATCATTTTAGAACAGTGGAATGATGGAAAACGTGTAGTAAAAAATGAAGAAAAAGTTTCTGTGTTGCGTATAATATTATTTTACTGAAAGATGTGTGGTTGAAAAGAAGAGAGAGAGATAAAAAGGTGTTTTAAAAAAAATGGGAATCGAAGAGTTTATTGTTCTTAGTGTTCCAAATACATCAATTACCTCGCCACTGCCTATGAAACATTATAGACTATACTTCAAGGGAGAGAACTACGACATATTAAATCTCAATATGAACTTCGTGTTTACTCCGGAAGAAGGAACACTCATAGAAAGCACTTGCACCAACCTATGCCTTCGCAAGAAAATTCTCGGGATAAATTCTCATGACCTTTATATTCCAATTGCACTTTGGAACTGATTGTTACGTTGAAACCCGTAAGCGTACGGGATCATTGTACAAGTAATAGAAATAGTGAGTTTAAATTTTATCGTTTTCATGAGGAATAAGGTATAATGTTTAGTTCAAAAGTTTTTACTAAATTTGAGTGTGTGTTACATCAAAAGAGTGTTTGGTTTTATTTACTACTTTTAATCTATTAAAGCAATAAAAATCAAGTTTTCAAATGTGAGATGCTTATATTGGAATCTTGAATCCCCGTATTGCTATTTATTTCAACTTACAATTTCATGCATTTTGACAATCGATAATGCTAAATTATTCAATGCTCCTTTCCAAGACATAGGAACCTATGATTAACAAGACCCAATCATATTCTTAGTTCGAATTTATATGAAAACTATGCATTTAGTTTATATTATCGAAGTGATTGCATGTTTGAAAAAGATTATTCCTAATTCTAACTGCACGTGTTAGTTTTGCCGCGTTCTAAACCCATTGTGAGTATTTTTATACTACAACAAACAACTTATTATCTAATTGGTAGCTAAGCAATCAAATAAATATGATGGGAATGCAAAACTAATCAACAAAATCAAGAAATACTAAATTAATCGTCTTGATTTAAAATAAATGTGCAAAAGGATTCATCAATCATCCAATACAATGAAGAAATCTAGCCTAACATGCCATTGAATGAATTATACACAAAAAAAAAAAGGAAATAAAATCACCCAGAGTGAAGAATTATGGTAGAAAGTGGATCTAAATCTAGAAAAGGGATCAACAATCTTGCAATAATTTGCCTTTGAATTGATGGTTGCCTTGTTTTTCGCCTTGAAAATAGATGAAATATGTAGAGTTTTAGGTCTTGGGAGGTTCCTTCATGTTCTTGAAAGATTTTAGGTTGTAAAGAATGTAAAGATATAATATCAAAATTCGTTGAAACAAGAAAAGGAAAGAAATCTTTCTCTCAACGGGAAAGCTATGTGCATGCATGGTATAATTTGAGTATACGCATAGTAAAATGATTTTTAGATTTAGTCGGTTTATAATGGAATCTCACATACGCATGGCTTGCAGGCGTGTGCGCATGCATAGCTTCACATTTTAGGGTCCATTGTGCAAATTCGTCCTTGAACTTTTCACAATACATTTTTGATTATTTTCACTTGTGATTTCGTCTCTTTAGCTTCCAGTTGCTTCCAATTGAGTTTGTAGCATCTTCACTCTTCATTTTATGTCCTGACATGACTATTGGAATGTTTCAATTTAGTCCCCATAATTTTAATTTCGTCATTCTTATCTATTTTTTTAGCTTGTTTTCACTAATTCTTCATCAAATCATAAGTTTTACATAATAAACACAATATAACACAAATTAAACTACAAAATATCATTATTTAAAGCCCCGACTGATCAGTGGTACTACATGTCCTATTGTTAAATATCCATTGTTATGGATTGTCTTAGAATTATAGATTTTTTGCTACTATTCTCCCGAATATTTCAATACCCGGAACTAAACAAGAGGATTGAATCGTGCTAGTGAGAGGTAGCAATTGTAGAAGAGACTCGATAAAATAAATCTTAGGACATTGTTGAGATGCTAATTGAGAAGAAGACCGTAAACTGCAAATGGGCGTTCACAATAAAAGCAAGGCAGATTATGACATTGAGGGATACAAGGCAAAACTCGCAGCTAAAAGCTTTTCCCAAATATATGGGATTGGTCACAAAGAAACTTTTACCCCAATGGCAAAGATAAATTCCATATGAATTTTACTGTCTTATGCTTGTACGCTTGAGTTGGCCATTTTGACAATTAGAGGTAAATGACGCCTTTTTAAATGAAGATCTCAAGAAGAAATTTTTATGGATCTGCCACTTGGTTTTAAAGGTGTTTATAAAGTTGGAAATGTTTGTAGACAATACCAGTCGAAACAATCAAAGCATGGTTTGATCTATTCAATAAAGCTATCTAACATTATGGATATCGTCAAGGTCAAGCTGATCACACACTCAACAAAAGATCAAGTGATGGTAAAATAGCAGTTCTTATTGTTTATGTGAGTGCATAATCTTAATCGAAATGTAAAGAATTAGAGTATGAGATTAAAGATCTTCGAGCATTTGAAATACTTTCAAGGATGGCATATGCAAGATTTAAGAGAGGGGTATTTGTCTCAATACGAAAATGAGTTAAATTTACTTACAAGACTACATGTTATCTAATTTTTTTTTTCCAAACTCATATTCAACCAAATATTCTCTTAGATGAATAATTCTAATGTAAATCCAAAACTTATTTACTTCTATTTACGCTTTCTCCAAAAAATTATTTTTCACAAAATTTTAATTATAAAAAAAAAAAAAATCTCTACCAAATGGGGTTAATTTACTTGGCTACAAACTAGTAGGAACACATGGAGTTCTACTTAAAGTTGCAAGTAGCTAGTCCAAGGAATGGCGAAGAGACCGACATCACATTAAAATAGCGTTAAGGACTAAGTCCATGTTTGGCCCCTATTTTTTAAACTCATTTTTTTATTATTTAAATTCACTTTCAATCATATATTCAATGAATTCTACAATTTTTATCAACTTTTTAATCAAATATTTTATCAAAATTTAATAAAAATCCGATTTTTATCCTAACAAAACGTAAATATCCTAATTGTCACTAAACTTTTTAGAGGAAATTACAGAAAAACAAACATTTAATTTTTCAAATTCAAAAATCAGATCTCAAGTTTATTTAATAAAAAATCAGGTATTAATTGAATTTATAATTGAAACCCCAATTTATTTCCATCCCCCGTTTCACTCTTCTCTTTCGTTCCCTAAACCCACCGGGCTTCAAATGTTTTCTCCATTCTCTCTTTAAACCCACCCAATTGCCTACTTCCATTTACCTTATCGTCGATGCCGCCTCTTTCGACCACAAACTCCTCACCTTTCCGTTGCTGACGCCCATCGTCGTTACCTAGCCCCATCACCACCGCCAATCCATATCATCGGCCAGGAGCTTCAATCGCGACAGAAGCTTCAATCACTCCTCACATTTTTGTCGCCGCCATCTGCCGTCGTCGCCCAATCTCATAAACACCCTCAATCCACTTCACCTAAGGAGCGCGAATCATCGCGAGTTGCGACGCAGATCCACCCACTAGGGCGACTCTTCGCAACCGAAGCACCGCGACGTTGCATTGCTACGCAGACAGTGTTTTGTGTGGTGGTGGATCTGACAGTTTTTGTGGTAGTGGCTGTGGTAGTGGATCTGGAGGTTGGGGTGGTGAGGTGTTTTCTGTGGAAGTGGTTTTGTAGTGAATTGGTGGTTGTGGTGGTAAGGAGGAGGAGGAGGTGGTGGAGGTGGTGGTGGTGGTGGTGGTGAAGAAATGGAGAGTACGGCGTTCCTACTAGTTGTTGTAAGGCGGTGGTAGTTTTGGAGACGGTGGTTTAGCGGCAGTGGTAGTGGTTCTGGCGCGCTGGAGGTGGTGGTGTTGCCGGAGGTCGCAAGTGTTGGTGATGGTGAAGAGATGGAGATTATGGTATTCCTAGTTGTCGTGAAGTGGTAGTCGTTCTGGCGAGGCGGAGGTGGTGGTGCTGTCGGAGTTATCAAGTGTTGATGGTAGTCATCAATTATTTGGTCGACTGTGACCATTAAATTTGTTAATTTGTGATCCATAAACAATATGTGACAAATGAAAAAATAATTTGTGACCATGAAATTATACGTGACATAAAAAATTATTAATTTGTGATCGATAATTTAATAATTTGTGACTGGCTAATAAATTGTGACTCATAATATTTTTGATTTGTGATCTATGAAAATTTTAATATATGATCGTAAAATAATTTGTGACTTATGAATTTTCTGATTTGTGATCAAAAAATAATTTGTGACCAATTAATTTGATAAAATGTGACCAATAAATAACCCATAAGTATGTATACGTGACCATGAATTGTCTAATTGTGATTTTAATATATTTAATTAACTAATAAATGCCTAATTTTTACAATTTTTAAACTTAAGGCCTGAAAATTGATTTGGTGATAGTTAAAACTTGATCCATGAATTCTTCCCAACTTTTTAAATATTTTAAAGTAAATTTAAAAAAAAAAAAGGAGGAAAGAAAAAAAAGAAAAAGAAAGGTACTCCAAAATGATTTTACTTCTTTTTAGCCAAACATGCTAACAAAATTTGTTTCTGTTGGTTGGCACTGAATCGCGATTGAGGAATACAAGACAGTTGGAGGAGGAGGAGGAGGAGGAGGAAGGGAACAAGAAATTTGGAGCTGGGGCGCTGGTACAGAAGGACAAC
Source organism: Fraxinus americana (assembly GCA_035079005.1). Classification (NCBI taxonomy): domain Eukaryota; kingdom Viridiplantae; phylum Streptophyta; class Magnoliopsida; order Lamiales; family Oleaceae; genus Fraxinus; species Fraxinus americana. The sequence continues at coordinate 171,567 of JAVHZT010000111.1, read as the reverse complement.
TAGGAACAGGGTGGCTTCAAGATGAGCTCACCCCTCAACTCCTTCGTTCTCTCTCCTCTTTTGCCCCAATCTCTTCCCTATCCTGCGGTGGCGCCCACGTCATTGCACTCACATCTGGTAATGTAGTCTATATGTGTGTGTTTTGGTAAGATTACCATCTATGGGATGTTTTCTTGATTGTATATATGTATACAGATTAACAGCACTTACAGTAATGGAATATAGGTTTTCACCCTCCATTATATCTGTCTCTATAATTGGTTGTGTTTATGGGTGTAGATGGAAGAGTGTTGACATGGGGGAGAGGCACTACTGGGCGATTGGGCCATGGGGAAATGGTTAATAGCTTACAGCCGAAGCCGGTAAAGGCGGTTGAAGGCCTTGTTATTAGTCATGCCTCTGCTGGCTGGAACCACTCTGGATTTGTTTCAGGTTTTCTGCTCTCACCATCTGCTTGTAAAAATATTAATTGTAATAGATGGAATTAAGAGTTTATAGGGACTTAAAAAGTTGAAAGCTTTTTTAGAGAGAGGCCAATGAAATTGATGCCCTAGTGTTTTTTGGTTGATCTATTTTTCAAAGAATGTCAGGGTAAGTTTGATTGCAAATGTGAAAAATAGGTGGAAATTAGAAAATGTTTTACGGAGAATTGATTTGTTTCGAAGTTGTTTTACTGACAATTGTAATTAATTGTATTTGATTGGTATAATTTTTCATGAAAAATGTTGAAAGTTTGGTGTCTGTTTGTCTTCGTTTTTTATGGAAATTGTCCATTAAAGTGATAATTTTTTCAACCATTGGGTCTATAATTTGTTCTCATTGCAAAATAAAAATAAAAAAATTACCATACTGAATATCATTCGTTTGACTTTGTTTTGCATGGAAATTGTCAATAAAATTGATAAAAATTTTTACCATTGTATCTAGATTTTTTCCAATTGGCAAAAAAAAAAAAAAAATTTACTGACCAAAACATCAAGAATTTGTTTTCCTCAAAAAGGTGGAAATTTTGGAAAGTTGGAAAATATTTTTTCGCGAAAATTTTGCCCATCAAACACTACAAAAGTTGGAAAATTGAAAAAAATTTCCATGGAATATATGGTGTATTAAACGAAGCCTTACTACTTTAGATATTTGCTGTAGTTTTCCTGTTTTCTGGTGATTTATTGATTTAGTGAGTCTGGATGTTAGATTGCTAAAAATGAGAGATTGATGCCCCTTTCAATACTTCTTTATGTTTGGTGGCACCAAATTCGTACACTGGATTACATCTTACATGCATTTTTCACAATTTTGATTCAAGAATTTGAATCTCCAAGTAGCCTATCATAGCTTCAATTTCGACAAAAGTTAAATCTTTTAAAGGCTTAAATCCTAGTACTTGAGCATTCATTCTGGAGGATCGTGATCGAAACTTTTTCTTTTCTCAGACACTGGTTTGATATTCACCTGTGGCGATGGTTCATTTGGTCAGCTTGGACATGGTGATTATAAATCGCAATGTACTCCAGTAAAAATCTCATATTTCAGTTCAAAGCGTGTTGATCAAATTGCTTGTGGTATGTGTCATTCTCTAGTCTTACTAAAAGGTAATTTTGCAAGAAACTCTTGCGGTCTTTGTTTAATAAAGCGAGATTTATTCCAAATTACTCTTGTAATTAAAGGATTATTGCATTAAAAGGAAAGTTGTAATAATTAAATAGAACTGTTGCAACAGTATTTATGAAGATTTGTTGCAATAATTTAGGGATTTAATGCGAACTAGAAAGGTTTGGGATGGAGGAGGAATTATTAAATATGAGAAGTATGCTTTGGATTTTCCCTTACAAAAAATCCTCTCCATACTCAATAAGTTTGGAGGCCAAACTCTCTGAACTCACCCAACTTGTCGGGTGGAGAGTTAGTTCTACTTTGATTAGTGGCCTTTTTTAATAGGATTAAATTAGTTTTTGTTATCTATGAAGTAGGTCTTTTAAACGAACAAGTTAAAAGATTGCTATCTTTCATTTTGACTATAGTGAGATGGCTGATCTAAAAAGTTTCCTCTAGAATTAATGAATACAAGTAGGTGTTTAATACCATATTTTCGACCTCTTAGATAGTAATAATATTGCAAAATTTTAATTAGTGGATACTAATTCTACTACTAGTTGCATACAAAATAAAAATATGTTACAAACTTGGGTTTAAATTTGACTCTAGATATAATAACTCAATACTACCTACTAATTAAATCAATGCTATGTGAAAGGTTTTCCAAATTTTAGTACCCACTGTAGAGTTTGTAGAAAGGACAGATGCTTGCATCTCCCCCTACATGGACTTTAGTTAAAGTCATATTTGTTGATTTGTTAAGTGCATGATTGGCAAAGCTTAAGTTATAATGTAAACTTGCCAAATATATTTTTATTCACATTTCATAGAAAACACAATTACTACTCACTTATTATCCAAACATTTCGTAGACCTATCCATCAGCACTTAAAATAAAAGCACTACCAAATGTACTTTAAGGAACGTGTGTGAATGTATACTACTGCCCATCCACAAGGCGACGAAGGTGACCTGATTGCTATGTTATAAATTTATTAAACTGTTGTGAGATGAAAGGAAAATTATCCGAGGGTTGACATTCAACTATAGTCATAAGTGCTTGGGGATGCTAAAACATATTTCCTTCCATGAGATTTCAGCAAATATACACACCAACTAGGACTGACATGCAGAGCATAAAAAATCGTCCTTATGAGAAGGAATATAATAAAGGTCTAGGGCAATCTTTTTGATAGACAAGTTCTTGTCTGATATTTGCAGTTGTTTTTATGCCAGAAATTGTAAGTAGTAAACTAACAAAATAGGATATGTAGCTCAGGAACGTCCTCAACAAAATTGTGTATAGACCAGTAGGGGTCTATTAATTTCTTTTAGCGAGAGAAAATCTTGCAATTGTGTTATATGTACATAATGGTTTATATAATGATTTACATATACATGAGATATGATTTGGTCAAAAAATTTTCAACCAAATAAAAAAAAACTACCCCCCCTTTGATACGTCATTTGTATGTAAACCATTATGTAACTCCTTATGTACAAGTAGAATTATTCAAAATCTTCAGGTCTTCTCGTATTAGTTAAAGATGTTACTAATCAAATTTTAGACCAAACACAGTATAGACAATGTAAGTAGGCCAATTCAGTTTTTACATGCACAGAGGATCACATTTTTGATTCTACTAAATTTGGAACCTTGGCTTCCCTTAGTGTAAAATTCATCGTTCTTGATTCGATTTTCCCAGTTCTCCAAAAGAAATGGGAGAACTTCATAGAAGGATTACAAGTCTAACTCTTTGTAAGAACACAGATGTATAATGTTACTGGATTTTTTTCAAATCTGTATTCTGGTTCCTCCAACCCCTGTGCACCGAAATAACCAAAGTGAATAGAGAAAGAAAAACAAAGATCCTTTATGTTTCTTTTAGTTGTCAAGAATTGTGACAATTTCAAACATCTATAGGCTAATATGTTATATTCAACACGTATGATCTCAATCTAATTCTAGACAACCACGCTATAGATCTGATGTATAATATTAGTTGATGCAGATCCTTTGGGAGATCAGGTGTATGGATTTGGTTCTGGAAAACGTGGCCAGTTGGGTATATCTAATGATAAAGTCAAATCCATAAGTCTTCCTCAGATTACTTTGGGTTTGACTGATGTCAAAATCACCTGTATTAATGCAAATGGAGATCATAGTGCAGCATTATCTGGTACGTCCTGCAAAATCACTCTTTTACAACTTGGCTGATATCATGGCTTCCAGATCCATCATACTCTTCTTCAGGTAGCAGCAAAGTAGACAGCTCTAATACATGATGATAATTTATAACCAGTGGCCACATGGGGGTGGACTGTGCTGGGGGTCTCCCGCTACATTTTCAAAATTTTCTTGATTAATACTGGATTTATATAGAAATATTTTACTAGATACACCTTACGTGTATATTTTGCCCCTCCAACATTCCCCCTGCCCCGCGTGAAAATCCTGGCCCTGCCACAAACTATAACGGGGAACAGCTTGGCCTACTTTTGGAATCTTGGGATTTCTTGCTAAGAACGATGCACACCTTATTTGTTTTGTTTACGTTGTTTTTGCTGGCACCATTAATTAGCTGGTGGACATTTGTACACATGGGGAAGAGGGTTTCACGGTGCCTCGGATTCGTATATTCCGCATTGTTTTTCTGCAGATTTGTCGTTCAACCAGGTTGCTCTAGGATGGAACCATGCTTTAGTGCAAACAAGTATGGGACTTATAAATCTCTCTCTCTCTCTCTCTCTCTCTCTGTGGAACACACGAAGGAGAAAGCTAACTGGGGAGTTGCATGTGTCCAATTAATATTTGAATACCTTTTGCAGGTGAGTATAAAGTGTTTATGCTCGGGGGCTATCATCACGGAGTACTTGGTGATCAACAGAAAATGGCCTCGATGAAGCACGTTTCTGGTAATTCAAGATGGTAATCTGACTCTTTACACTAACTGAAAGCTTCATTAATAAAATCTGTTAACTTTATGCAATAGACTATCACGTGAAAATTGGACATTTAAAGAACCCAAAAGAAGAAAATGGATGTGTGGACCGAGACTAAACCATCACCAACGTAGAAATCAGAAAAAAAGATTTTTTTTTTTTTTTTGAAAGAAAAGAGTCTGACCTTTGAACTAAGTGTATTAATTGGCATCCATTAATGCTATTTACTAGATTCATGAGGATTTGTATTTTATTCAACAGAAGAATCAGATGGAGGGATCCTGCAAAAAATTCCTAATCTTGATGAAACAGAAGTTCTACATATTGCTGCAGGTGCCGAGCACTCGACTTTAGTAACAGGCAAGAGCTCATTTCAAGCTGTAGGTTGGAAAATTAATCTTGAAGTTGACCTAGTTTTCCATCTTCCAAATATACAGGGAACGGATCAGTAATGACATTGGGTTGGGGCGAACATGGTCAGCTTGGCTTGGGGGATACTGTTGATCAAACCGACCCTCAGGTGGTGAGCTTAGGTCATGACGTAGCCGAGGAACGTGCCGTATCCAGAGTCTATTGTGGGAGTGGGTTTTCCTTTGTTTTAAGGACATAGGATGGATATTCAATAAGCAAAATCAAGGAATTAAGATTTACGGTTTGCCATCCAACTATCTTCCTCAGCTGTTAAGAAGAGATTATTTGAAACTGGTGATTCTACAACAATTCTCTTGAAAATATGTGCTTCGAGCTTGGGAAGTTGAAACTTCAAAGCATTGTTTGTTTGCTGTTGTACACTATTTGATGGAGAGGGAAAGCAAACAATTGAAACTGATCTGTGCAGATTATACGTACAAGAATATACACGAACGTCGTTCTCTATGGCACAAAACATTTGGTGAAGCTAAAGCATCTCCCTTGGCCTTAAGCTGGCAACTGTGAATCAACAGTGTGCAGCCCAAACCCATGTTTGGTGCAGAGGATACTGCTGCACAGGATAACGAACAATATTTATTCAGCACAGTTGGGTCGAGCATTACAAGCATAACACTTTTGTATATACCCGTTCAATGTCAACTGGAATGTAGTTTCCTAGTTTTTTCTCTCGTGCAACTTACGTCACATTTCCTGCTGATAACATTTCATTGTCTTTGCTTGAAACTGTAATTTTGATATCTGAGAATTCGCTCCTTATAGATTAGCTTTTCGAAGGAGATTGAATTGTCAGCCTTTGTTTTGCACGGTGCAGTAAATTTTCAGTAATACCTTCTCTATCCTCTTTCATTGGCCAAATTAGGTGCTCTTTGTTTACAGAAGGTAGTAAAGTGGGTGAATTCTTGCCATAAAAGTCGAATCCATATAAAAGAATAGATTGAATTATGAAGGATACAAACCATGTATCAATGTTTACATACAAGATACACAATATAAACGGCAAATAAATGACGACAATTTTGTGGAAACCCAGTCAAAAAAATGGTGCTCTCGTACATCTTGCATTCATGTGATAATAAGAAGGTTGTTTTCACATCGGCCGTTGTGAGTGATGGGTCGCAGAGGATCAACTTTCCATATGCCATCAACGATAAACTTAATCTGCAAACGTCATAGGTACACATGAATGTCCAAAAACAAAGACCAACATTGGCGAGGAGTGAACATTAACCAACCTCGTATCTACCAAGATACAACTTCAGGTACACAAAAAAGATGCCTGTTTTCGATTTCTCCATCTTTCTCTGCAATTCAATACTGCATTCATTCTACCAATCAAGAATCCAAAATCGAATTGAAATGTTTGCATGCTAATTTTCAAGTTTTTCTCTTCTACTGTCGCCTAGATAGAGAAAGTCGTCAACAAAATTCCACGCACTTGAATCCATATAATGCAAAAAGGTATTTTCTGCAACCACCAAACACTAGTACCAAATACCTACTATACATTGTAGAAAATACCTCACCTGAGTTGTCCAACCGTCAAATGAGCCAGCTAAGAGAACCTCTGAAGCTGATTTTGGCCAAACTATGCACACAGTACGAAGAAGTTGCAAAGCTCTACGTGCACTGTCTATCCTCTTCTGCTTCTCTTCCAACATCTTTTGCACGTCACTGAAATTTTATGGGAGGGATATTACTATTATGGATTAGACCTTAATCCTCTGAGAAACAAATAACACAGGTTTACAGTGGTGTTTTGCCCTCAATGCTAGAACTATTTTCACTCACTACCGCAATTTTTTTGTTAGGATTGATACCACTTGTTGTGACGTCAATTACCGGATTGAGATGTTGAAGTTATATGACAAATAATAATGAAATATATGATCAAGCAAACGAATAAAAGAAGACAAGAATATGGTAGAGGAATTAAGAGATTTTATTGCACCAAGAATATTGAAGAAGATAGAGAATTACAATAGATCTTATAATTTTAGTAATCTATTTTCTCACACGTAATTGTTCCAAAAATTGTATAGAAGAGCCTAGTATTTATAGTAAACATGTAGGAGACGTCCAAACCCTTTTGGTAGAGTTGTTGATGAAGTAAGATGTCAAAAAATCGAGCCCAAAATGAAGTAGGAGAGAAAAATCACGATCAGGTACTCTATCAGTGCCTAGGCGCTCTGTAGCAGCGCCCAGGCGCTATGTTTCAGGTTAATATTCCAAAACATGCTTCTAAAGTGTTTTTCTCCATTCCGAACTCTTCATCAAGTCTATCAATTTCCAAATCTCAATGGGCTTCCAAAATAGAACTTCAACTTGATATAGGACTCCAATAACATTCCAAACTTAAATTCTTCTTGATGTTCACTACAATTAGAATTCTTCAATACTTCAAACAAGGAACTCGGGTCACACCCAAATTCTAACATTTTTCATTACAACAAGGAGGGGAATACTCAGTGTTTTGCACACCCCTCCATGCCTTCTCTCACTCAAAAATGGCTCCTTCATATTCCTTTATATAACATGGGAAACTGGGGAAACCAATACAAAATATGAATGTCCAACAACGACAAAGTGCTAATGAAGTAAACACTTGGGATCCACACTGTCTAATTAAGCAAGTTGCTCAAGAGATAGATTTCATTAAATGAATAACATACGTTATTGCTAATGTCATTTTCCCCTCTAATACAGCTAGCTGGGCTCGAATTGAACGCAGTCTTTCCTGGGAATTCATGAGCTCATTCTCTCGGAACTCCCATGCATCAGAAACCATCTGCAAGTCACTAGAGGAGCTTCCAGCAACCTGATGACGAACATAGACATTGATTGAAAAAGTCACAATAGAGCTTTTACAGGTAAGTAGAAAAAATTGAACTGTTTTTCTTTAACAGCAAAATTTGCGCTACAATGTAGTCTATATGGAATGCTTATTCCTGCAATAACTAGTTTTCCTAGTCATCTTATTTTCCTTTTAGACCAGATTTACAGAGAAAAACAATTGATTCATTCCTAACCAAGATATGGTAAAATATGCTCGTAATAAAGTTCCATCTTTATTCAATTGACTATTGTGCATGCACAAATTCTAGGCATCCAACAAATCATGGTAAAAAGTGGTATAGACAAGCGAATCACAGAAATCAGGCATGCCTACCTCTTTTGCTATATACCCCTCTTTCTTAGACCTCAATAACTGAAGAGCTGTGGTTAGTTTCAGCTCCATATCCTTAAGTCGTGTTTGTACTTGATTTTGATTGCTTCCTTTGTGATAATCCAAAGCTTCAGCATACTCCTTTGAGACTATCGTTCTTTCATTAATAGAAGCTTCTTCATTTCTTTCCACTTGATTTTTCGCTCAAAGAAATGTCAGCAGCTGCACATTTCTGGGAGTTAAACACACTGACAACCAAGGTGGTGAAATATAAAACATCATAAATGACTAGAAATGTAAAACCAGGTACCTTCAAATTCTCGGAAGCCTGCTTGCCGACTGCTCCAAGTTCTCCACATTTCTGGCTCATTAGTTGGGCTAATCATTCCACCTGGATTATCCCACATGCCTTTGTGGGTAAAATCTGATGTAAGTCTGATGTTTTTTCCAGGATCAGCAATGTCTTTACAGTTTAAGAACACCACATAGCAATAGCATGTTACAGAATGCAGAAATACAAAATAAATTAAGACGAATAGATCAGTAACAATTACACATTTAATTATCATAAAATCCAACCTTTTGTATTCTTCTCTCTCTCTTTTGGGGTTCCACATCCATGCCAATCCAATCACATAAAAAATCCAATAAGTGAACGAACTATACCGAACAAGTTAGGTCAAATTCAACAAACTGACTTACCCACATCTACAGAGGTTTCCACATGTCTGCTCTCTTGTCCGTCTTTACTTGAAGCATAAGTTCCGAATCCATAGTTCCCCAAAGTAATTCCAAAATCTGCATTCCTCTGTTTCTCCAATCTACTCAATATACCCTCAATCCCAGCATCTTCCCCAGCCCCGATTTCCCTGGGACGGGAAAGAAATAAAATTCTGAATAAGTACTATTTTCAATAAATTTATTATGTTCACAATTAACGAAGGTAAAAGATTGTATAGCCAAAAGTGTTCAACATCTATAATTATATGACTAGTTTTTAAAGAACAGTTCCACGAAAATTCATTGAAACGAAGTAAATACATCCAAAGAGACTCGATATCTCTGTGCACTGCTACTTATTGGTCTGTTCAAGAGAAAACATCAACACTAAAATCTTAAACTAACAAATAAATTATTAGCAGAGAACAAAATAATGGGAGCCAGTATCTACTCATTACTCGTATGAAACAAAGACAAACCATAAATGAAGCATATAATCAAGATAACTTCCAAAATAAAAACCTCACAGTGATGTACCCGAGGACGGCCAAGGCAGTTGCCGATAATTAAAATCAGTTTCTCCCAAAGAAGAGCTCTCGCTACAACTCTCCACTCTCCTCTGAAACTCCTCAGTCTTAAAATCTGCATCTTCATCAACATTTTCACCCTCCCAACCAAGAGAATACCACCCACCTTTCTTCTTTATAGCCTCCACCAAATCCATTCTTCCAGCTTTGAGCAACTCTTCCTCTGTCGGAAACATCGACGGCTTCTCCGATTTCTCCATAAACTCCATTATCTCCGCCTCCAATTCTGCGTCTCCATCACTCTCTTTTCGCCAAAAGCACCTAAAACTCCCGTTACTACCTTCAATTTTCCTCAACCTTTTCACTTCAAGAAGTCGCAAAGAACGGCTAAAAATTGCAGCTTTTCGGTGCCTTTGAAGCCTTCTTTTAGGACTGTATACACAAAATTGAGAAGGGGTAACTAGATAATTCAAATGCAACAAGGGGTGGTGGGATTTTGTAATATGGGCACGAGTTGTGATGAGTGTAAACATCGTTCAGGCATTTCTTTGAACACTGTGTGTACTTGAGTTCAAGAAACGTGAATTAAAGAGGCAGATTGCAAAAAAATAATTAAATAAATAAATAAATAATTGGAGGAAGAGTGAGATGAAAGATGAAGCAACGAACAAAAGCGTAGCGTGCATTAATGGAGGATGACTTGCGTTTGCATGTGTGTAATTAATTAATTATTGCTTAATCTCCTTCTTACAATAAAGTAATTTAAGGTAGTGTTTGGCAAAAAAAAAAAAAAAATCTCTCTTTCTTGGCATATAAGTTAAAAGAGATTACCTATGTCAATTGTATCATTTAAATGCTATTCAATCTTGGGGAGTCGTTCCGTCATTATTAAGATTTACGATTTCATCTTAAAATGTCAATGTTATTAAAAAAAGTAATTCAAATCTTTTTTTATGTTGGTTAACATATTCATCCTTATTCAACGGGTGACTATCTTTAACACGCCTATAGAGATGATGACTTGTCTAAACAGACCAATCTTGAAATCTATATCTCATTTGAATCTTAGTCGGTTTAAATTGATTGTCGAAACTTGATAAACTTTAATATCATAAAGAGATTTAGACTAAGAAAATGAGAGAATAAATGACCGCCAAATCTTAAAATCCCTCCTGCAAACCACCGCAATCTCTATTAGGTTATTTCTATTGAACAAATTGTTTCTTGAGGTTGCATATATTGGAATAAATGCAATAAAGAAAGTTTGGAAAATATAAAACTTGAGATGAATTCGACAGAAATGACTAGATTTTATTTTTAACTTTGTTAATCTCTATCAAAACACAAATGTGGTCTAGAGGTTGGAAAACCCTATTGGAAATCTAAAATTTTGCAGGGCCTTTCCAATTGAATTACAACACTATATACATAAATTAAATTAATTAGTAGTTTGGTGGGGGTATTGGGTACATATAGAGACATGGTGGTGTGGATAAAATTGGTCAATATTTGGATTTGGATTGGGGAAGAAAAAGGGTAACGTGACTTGGTATTTTCACACCTTTTCTTAGATAATAATAATTTATAGTTCTTAGGAAAAGATTGTGACTTATGTGGACCATATTTCATTGGCACAAGACATTTTCGTGGATCTCGTGTTACTTTTCCGCTCAAGTACAAATTTGATTTATCCCTTTATTTTGACTATGATGGGACGTGGGAGCACTTCCTCCTTCGATTCCTTCCAATCCATCAAACTCATACTCGTTAACAAAGAAGTTTTGAAAGAGGTGAAATTGATTACGATTGTTACGGATTCACACAAGTTATAATAGCTCAAATTAAGGAAATTCTGGTTAAATGTATTAATAAATTTAAATTATTAAAAAAAAAATTCAATAAACAGTAAAAATAAGACAAATTCTATAAATTTGAATAAAAACTGGATTTAATTAAAATCCAGCGTTACCAACCTTTTTAGCGTATCCTCAAGTCAAGAAAAATTACATTCTAAAGTGACTGCTACGATCAGAAAATTGACGGATTAATCTAAAGTAGACATGAATTACATGGATCCAGGGACGGACTCGAGGCCATTCGATCTCCATAATTATAGGGACATCATATACATACAAGTGTTATCTGTATATATTTATGTTTTGTTAAATATAACAACTTTTTGTTGAAAAGAATTTTTTTATAACGTTAAAGGGCACAAAATATGAGAGAGAGAGAGAGAGAGAGAGAGAGAGAGAGAGAGCATAGTATACTTAGTTATGTCAACGAGCTGAGCCGAGCCTGAATTGGAAAAAAAGTTTAGGCTCGGCTCGAGCTTTTTTCGGCCCAAGCCGAGCCGGGCCCGGCCCGGCCCCGCCAAAAAAATGAGGCTCGGCCCGAGCCTTAGCGGGTCGAGCTGGTTCGATTTTTTTTTTTTTTTTTTTTTGTAAAATCTACATTTGTAAAAAATTTTAAAAAAAATAAATTTGTACATTTTATTCGTGTTATAAATTAAAGAAATTATAAAATTTAAAATCCTCATCCTTTACCTTGGCTTAGGACCGGTTACAATTATCGTAGGCGGAGTTAAAATTGTACACGAATAAAATATTTCGTGTACAATTTTTCTTGAAACAAAAAAAATTAAAAATTACGTATTTTTTTGAAACTAAATAATTTAAAAACTTACAATATCTTATACTTTAATCTGCTGTAACTTTTCGACCATTATACTATCAACTTGTTCTTGAAGACGTAATTCCACATATTCTCAATCCTTCAAACATATTAAAGCATTCAATATATCTTCTTTTAGTTTTCATCGTTCGTCACATAAAACTCGACTACCTAAACTAAATGCAGCCTCCGATGCTATACCGTCTTTCGTTATACCTCTACCATGTAAAAGACTAAATTTCTGTAATTCTTGTAGTTGTAATATATTACAAATGTCCACGCACATATACCTAGCTAACTCAGAGGGAATTTCAAGATTTGTACCACTAACATCTATGACTCTAGATATTGACGAACTAGAACTAAATAAGGAAACATTAGTATTGGTCTCTAAATAACTCCATATATTATCTGCATTTGTTGAAGTGTTTTTTGAAAAAAAAACTTTGGGAAGTAGAACTATACTGGCCTTCTTTTTCAGCGTAACAGTTATACATTTCACATAACATTAATTTTATATGCACATATAATAATTGTGTATTCATGAAATTTGAAATTCCCTTTATAGTAGCTTTTGTGTTAGTTAAATTAAGTCGAGGGTCCATCACCGAAACTAATAAAAATAATGACGGTATCTCTTCCCAATATTTACGAAATTTTGACTCCATAAAATAAATTACATCAACAAAAATTGCGAAATTCCTATGTTTTTTAAATACCTGTACAAAATAGAAAAAATGTTGTAAAACAAGTGAAGATGTAGGGTAATAAATACCACTACATTCCTTTGTGGTATCAAAAAAATGTTTTACAAATATTTTCATGACAAATGCAAGATTCCATTCCCAATCTTCCAAATTATGTTAGGGTCCATATGTATGCCTACTATTATAATACATTGAAATAACTTTATCATAATTTTCGCACGAGTGTAACATAAGATATGTAGAGTTCCATCTATGTGATACATCAGTGACAAATGATTTCTCCTCTAAGCCATAATTTGCACATAAATTGTTAAATGCTTGCTTTCTTACTGGTGATATAGTAATAAAATTAATTGCTTGCCTAATTTTATCTTACGATGATTTTATATCTTATAATCCATCCTTTACAATCAAATTAATAATGTGGCATACACAGCGTTGATGAAAAATAAACCTCCAAATGTAGGGTTCAAATCATTTATAAATTTTTAGACAACAACTTTATTTACACTAGTATTATCAAAAGTAAAATTTCAAACCATTTCTTGCATACCACATTCTTGTATAATATCTTTTAAAACTATGTATATGTTAAGTCGCATTATGAGAATATTCTACACACCTGAATGCAATAATTTTTTTTATACATAATCCATAGGTGATCAATGTAATGAGATGTAGCAGTAATATAACTTTTTTTATTAGCACCAGTCCATAAATCAGAGGTAAATGATATAACAGAATTAAAAGTTTTTAGATTTTCAATAGCAGTCTGTTTTCTTTTGTTATACAATTTTATAGCATCAGAATGAAGAGCTACACGGGCCGGGCTCGGTAGCCGAGCCTGGCTCGGGTTTTTCCGAGCCGAACCCGAGCTTTTTTGCCACCGCTAAGTATACTTCATTTAAAATCATATGCATGTGTTATCTGAAAATAAATGTCACCATAATTACAGGGACATCACACAAATATAAGTGTTCAATTCTACTATGAGCTTGTTAGGTACAACTTAAAATCAAATTAAAATTGAAAATATAGCCGTTATTGGATTTCACTCGTTTAATAAAAATCAATCATAACGACTAGTTTTTCAATTTCAATCACATATTGTATGCATGTGTTATCTAAATATAAATGTCACCATAATTACAGGGACATCACACAAACATAAGCGTTCAATTCTACAATATGTACATTGTAATTGACATTGTTTGATATGACAACAATCATGACTGTTGATTTTAACTACATTTATTCAAGAGAAATGCTATTCATCCCCACTGGGGATGCATCCCCAATTTATGTGGCGTTTATGTGGCATTAAATGATAGGTGAAATTAAATAAGTCATTTAATTTCACCTATCATTTAACCAATCATTTACATCCACATAGACTGGGGATGCATCCCCACTGGGGATGAATAGCATTTTTCTTTATTCAAATTAGTGAACAGTTTTCCACACATCACACAATATCAAATTTCACGTACACTAGGAATACACAACTAATTTAATCCATAAGTATTATGTGCATATATTTATGTTTTGTTAATTTTAAGAACCTTTTATTGAAAAGAATGTTTTTATATATCCCTACTATAATAAAAGAGTGAATTCGCCGGGTACTATTCATTTTGAAGCATTTTAGTTTCCCTAATTACCCCCTCTACCTACTGTTCATTCCAAAGCATTGTCATTGGTTGAAATTGTTATAATATCTTAAGCCACAATTGTTGACTTTAAACGTCATTTTGGTTTCCATAATTATCCTCACCCTGTTGAGTACTGTTCATTTTGACGCATTTCCATAAGCCCAAATTATCCTCTATCCATACTCTGCAATATACCCCGACTACCCTTATCTATCTTATACTATTCACACGTGGGATAAGGTTAATTTGGAGTAGTTTTTAACCTGCTTACAATTGTTGACTTTACTATTTTTCCTTATTATAAAAGATCATTTTTCAATCAATGATATGCCTACGCTTGTTCACTTTAATATTAAAAAAAAATCCAATTGGCAGTGAAGTGTGCGGGGCATTGCTCCGCACTCTACGGACTCTACGGAGCTGTGAGTGCTCCTCATTCTACGTAATTTTTTTATTTTATTTTTCTTTCTTTTGGGTACTACAAATAATATATTAAAACAAAATTATTTATATGTTGTATATTTTATTAATTAAAAAAAACACGATCCTAACACATTATCCTCGCTGAAAATACAATAAAATTAATTAAATCCACTACGTTTTCACTTTCACAATATTTTGAACCCACAAAAAAAAAAAAAAAAAAAAACACTTAACAATGATATGTTTAATTTTGTATTATTAAACAAAATTTAAATTGTAAATAAAAAGAATCCATATATTTATTTTTAATAATAGGTGTGGAAAAAAGAACGCAAGAATATTGTGATGAATAAGTACTAAAGTAATGCAAGTAAAAAAAAATTGCTCCGCACTTCAAAGACTTCGGAGCATTTTGCTCCAAAGTGTTTGGAGCAAATGCTCCGCACTGTGCGGAGCTATGTTCCCTTTTTTTTTTTTGTTTTTCCTTTTTTTTCTCAATATGACTAATAATATATATATATATATATATATATATATATATATATATATATATATATATATATATATATAAACACTTAATAATGATATGTTTAATTTTGTATTATTAAACAAAATTTAAATTGTAAATAAAAAGATCCATATATTTATTTTTAATAATAGGTGTGGAAAAAAGAACGCAAGAAAAAAAAATAAAGTTTTATACTGAAATTATATATAAACTAAGAACGAAAAAGAATTGATTTATAAAATAGTACTAAAGTTAAAAATAAGTGTGATGAATGAATTAACATGAATTTATGGTACTTAATAAATCATTGTTAAGTGTTTTATTTTTATTTTTTAGGTTCAAAATATTGTGAAGTTGAAACCGTAGTGGATATGATTAATTTTATTGTGCTTTCAACAAGAATAATGTTGTTAGTTTCGTAGTTTTTTTTTTCAATTATTAGTAAAATTGAAATATAGAAAATGGAGGGAAAAAAAAAAAAAACAATGCAAGTAAAAGGGGGAAAAAAAAATTGCTTCACACTTCAAAGTTGGAGCAAATGCTCCGCATTGTGCATAGTTATGTTCCTTTTTTTTTTTTTTTTTCAATATGACTAATAATAAAAAATTTATATATATTACATGTTTAATATATAAAAAGAAAAAAACACTTAACAATGATATGTTTAATTTTTTATTATTAAACAAAATTTAAATTGTAAATAAAAAGAATCCATATATTTATTTTTAATAATAGGTGTGGAAAAAAGAACGCAAGAAAAAAAAAAAAAATTTTATACTGAAGTCATATATAAATTAAGTAGGAAAAAGAAATGATTTATAAAATAGTACTAAAGTTAAAAATATGTGTGATGAATGAATTAACCTGAATTTATAGTATTTAATAGATCATTGTTAAGTGTTTTATATTTATTTTTTAGGTTCAAAATATTGTGAAGTTGAAAACGTAATGGATATGATTAATTTTATTGTGCTTTCAACAAGGATAATGTTGTTAGTATCGTGTTTTTTTTTTTTTTTAAATTATTAGTTAAATTGAAATATAGAAAATGGAGGGGGAAAAAAAAAGCAATGCAAGTAAAAGGAAAAAAAAAAAAAATTGCTCTGCACTTCAAAGACTTTGGAGCAAATGCTCCGTACTGTGCGGAGAAAGAATTGATTTATAAACTTAGAAGGAGAAAGAATTGATTTATAAAATAGTACTAAAGTTAAAAATAAGTGTGATGAATGAATTAACCTGAATTTATAATACTTAATAAATCATTGTTAAGTGTTCTATTTTTATTTTTTAGGTTCAAAATATTGTGAAGTTGAAAATGTAGTGGATAAGATTAATTTTATTGTGCTTTCAATAAGGATAATGTTGTTAGTATCGTGTTTTTTTTTAATTATTAGTTAAATTTAAATATAGAAAATGGAAGGGGAAAAAAAAAACAATGCAAGTAAAATGGCAAAAAAAAAAAAAACGAAAAAAAATTGCTCCGCACTCCAAAGACTTTGGAGCATTTTGCTCCAAAGTCTTTGGAGCAAATGCTCCGCACTGTGCCGAGCTATGTTCCTTTTTTTTCTTTCTTTCTTTCTCAATGTAACTAATAATAATAATATATATATATTACATGTTTAATATAAAAAAACACTTAACAATGATATATCTAATTTTGTATTATTAAACAAAATTTAAATTGTAAATAAAAAGAATCCATATATTTATTTTTAATAATAGATGTGGAAAAAAGAACGCAAGAAAAAAAAAATAATAAAGTTTTATACTGAATATATAAACTAAGAAGGAAAAAGAATCGATTAATAAAATAGTACTAAAGTTAAAAATAAGTATGATGAATGAATTAATTTGAATTTATAGTACTTAATAAATCATTGTTAAGTGTTTTATTTTTATTTTTTAGGTTCAAAATATTGTGAAATTGAAAACGTAGTGGATATGATTAATTTTATTGTGCTTTCAACAAGGATAATGTTGTTAGTACTCTGCGGAGCAAATTCTTTTTTTCTTTTACTTGCATTGCTTTTTTTTCCCCATCCATTTTCTATATTTCAATTTAACTAATAATTTAAAAAAAAAAAAAAACAAGATACTAATAACATTATCCTTGTTGAAAGCACAATAAAATTTATGATATCCACTACGTTTTCAACTTCACAATATTTTGAACCTAAAAAATAAAAATAAAACACTTAACAATGATTTATTAAGTACTATAAATTCAGATTAATTCATTCATCACACTTATTTTTAACTTTAGTACTATTTTATAAATCAATTCTTTTTCCTTCTTAGTTTATATATAATTTCAGTATAAAACTTTATTATTTTTTTCTTGCGTTCTTTTTTCTACACCTATTATTAAAAATAAATATATGGATTCTTTTTATTTACAATTTAAATTTTGTTTAATAATACAAAATTAAACATATCATTGTTAAATGTTTTTTTTTTTTTGTAGGTTCAAAATATTGTGAAAGTAAAAACATAGAGGATATAATTAATTTTATTGTATTTTCAGCAATTATACATGAATATCTATATTAAACGTATATAAACTAAGATGAAAAAACAGTTGATTTAAGTTAAAAATAAGTATAATGAACAAATTGTAGTAGTATTTAATAAATCAGTGTGAGATTCTATTTTTTTTTTTTTTTTTGGTAAAAATATTTTGAAGTTACAAGTACAAAATTGGTTTATGCAAATACAAATTAGAATTGTTGATAGTATGTGGTTTATAAATTTCAAACTTAAAATAAATGAAGACAACTTTAAAACGTAGTTATTATGTTTAATTTTATATAGGTATATAAAAAAAAAAAGGCAACTATATGTTTAATAATAAGAGCATTTATTATCTTTAATTTTATATAGGTATGACAAATAAAAAAATGAATCCCTATCTACTTTCGAAAAAAAAAAAGAAGAAATTTTTGATTTTAATTTCCTTACCGGATTTACATGAGGCAAATCGTATTTGGCATTACCGGATTTTACTCTCCTTACCGAATTTTCAAAAAAATTAATTTTACCGAATTTTTGAGAGCTTACCGTATATGCAACTTTATGGCATTGTTTCATTATAATTACAGATTGAAGTACTTGCAATACTAAAGCCTACGGAAGAAGAGTTACAGATGCCGTGATGTACAACTCTTTCGTTGCCGCAAGAACACTACCACAATATACTTAATGGCATTGTTTCAGGAGAATTAGACAATGTAGCTCCACAAGACCAAGAAAATACTGATGACGTGCCAACCGGGCCTAGCACTTCAAGACCATCTATTGAAACTGAAGCTGGCCCAAGTTCTACCTACATTGGTTCTAATTATGTCACAAAAGAAGAACTAGAGTAGATGCTAAATATACAACAACGGCATATACTGTCAGGTACTCAGGTATATGTGATTCTTTATTCGCCACATGGATTTTGGAACAATCAAGAATGCAAGAAACGCAATATCAAACGCTTCTTCACAACCAACAACAATTCTTCCAACAACAACAACGGCAAGAAGAACATTACCGAAAACAACAACAATGGCAAGAAGAACATTACCGAAGCATACAATCTGGCATGCAACATTAAGTAGATGACAACTTCAAATTAGTCAAATCTCACATCAACGAACAACATAATAACATACTGAACGAACTATCTGATTGGAAGTCAAATATGGAAGCTGCTGTAGGATTCCCTTCAGCAAGATGTTCCTGTTCATACGAGCCCTATTGCAACACATACATCGACATCTCATCAAACTGAAGATGTTACAAGAATGTCAAAAGAACGGAAAACTAAAGGGAAAAAATCGCAGCTACCAACAAACTATCCTCTGGAAGACTACTCTACCACCGGATATCAAACAATTAGAGATTGGGTAATACAAAGTCCAAAAGAGTAATTCATCTACCTATATTTAATTACCTTAAATATTATTATTTTACTTTTATTTCTGTCAAACTAAATTACATTCTTTTCTACAGTGCATTTTGGGAAGTTCGACCCAATAATTATCAAGGAAGAGAATTCATAAAATCTACGATGGACATAACACAAAATATCAGTGTGCCGGTAAGTAAAATTCATTCATCATAATATATTACATTCTTGTACTTAATTTACATCTTTTTTTTTATTAGAGTCTTGAATTGGAATTGAAGTTGTTGCGCCGGGTCATCAACAATGACTTTTCTCTCGTATCAAAAGATTATGCAAATCTGGATTTCAACTACGAGCATGAATGTAATAATCATATGCTATTACAAGTTGAAATATACAAGGAAGGCACTATTAGAACTTCAGGCAATCTGGCCACTTTACAAAAATATGTAAATGGTGCTCTTCCAATTGACGGTCATCCGTGGATACAATGCAAGCATTTATTAATTTCGTGTTCAATGCCGGGCAACAATTGGTACCTTTATAACGTTAATATTCCCGAATGGAAGTTCGAAATTTATGACTGTAGCAACAACGTCCACACGCCAAGCTGACCATAGCCCATTCAAATGCAGTCAAAGACTTAACTGTGCTCTTACTAAATGCACCAGAATTTTTAGCTTACAGAAACTATGTGAGGAGAACTACAAACACATCTATGGACGTTGACATTATACCATATCAACCCAGTGCAGATAAAGGGTAAGCATTTTAATTATTTCTTATTATTTCTAAAATTTCATTCCCAAATGTCTATTTATCACACTAATTTCATTTCACATAAACCAATTTTTTTCCACAGGCCAAACTGCAGCGTTTTTGTGCTCAAATATATAGAATGCTTCGTGCTTGGATATCCAATAAAGATAGTTTCAGCAGACAGAATGACTATATGTAGACGGAAAATTACAACTGATATTTGTTTAGATCAATACTTTTTAAACTGAAAAAATTATCTTATAATTACATGCACAATTATTTACAAAATATGTTGCTCCAAATGCTTTTAAATTATTCAATATTCTCTCATATTTATACTTTCTACATTATTCAATGTACATTTTATATCCAATGCTAACAAAACCTTCGAAATTATAAATTCCATGCATCGTATGGACCAAAACTAGTAAAGTTAAAAGGCACAAAATGTGTGTGTGTGTGTGAGAGAGAGAGAGAGAGAGAGAGAGAGAGAGAGAGAGAGAGAGAGAGAGAGAGAGATTGATTTATTGTCCAACCCACACATTATAGTCCATTTAAAATCTATACCCAATTATGAAGCAAAGAAAAAAATGATATGTCCACCAAAAAATTCAAAAATCGTAAAACAATATTGAAAGGAAGTACTAGGGATGGACATGATTTATTTTGATTCTGATTCCAAGAGAATTGAACTGAATTATGAACCAATGATTTTTTTATAATGGAATCGATGATATTTTTAAAATGTGGAACCAAACCGAAATTCAATAATCAGTTTTGATTTGGTTTAAATAATCGATGATACAACTGGCCATAGACTTCTGTAGGAATTAATCTTGACATTAACGATGTAAGATTACAAATGTATGATGATGGCCCTAAATAAGAGGCACAAATGTGTAAAAAAAAAAAAAAAAACCTATTAGATATTAATCCTAGAGCATACCATACGTTATGTGGACGCCATAGTCTTAATTTAACATTGTCTTGATGGTAGGGTAGGATCACCTGCTCCCACAATAAATTTGAAAATTCAATATTTTGTCCAATTTTTTTTTTTTTTTTTAATTTTCAAAAAAGTCCTTGTAGTTTTCAATTTTTGTCCCCACAATTAAAATTTGTGTAATTTGTCCCCACAAATCTTATCTTCTATCTCCTCCCCTGTGTTAAAGCAAAAGCAGTTTTTGGAGATGTACAAAGTATTTTTAACTTATTTTTTAATTTGAAAAAAACATGACAATTTTTGGAAGACAATGTTAAAACTAATGTCAAGTCATCGTCGCTATGCGGTGGGAAAGTCATGTTGAAGCTATTAGATTTCAAGTTTTGATTTAAGAGACGCTTTACTTGAACTAGCTGCAAAAGAAAATGACAATGACTTGAGGTACCAATCAAATGCTTTAGCAACCCTTTACGTTGGGAATTTTGAATTTTTGATAGCTATGATTTTATAGTACGAGATATGTAATATATATGATGTTAACTTAATTAGCAAACCCTTACAATTTAATGATATATGCTTATTGATATTGCTATTGAGGAAGTTAGAGGGTTTTTTTTTTTAAAATAATGATATTTAGTAATATGGAAATTGCATTCAATATTGCTATTGAATTTGATTGAAAATCGCTTCGGCAATTTCTAGGTGTGATTATAAACAAATATAAAATAAGAAAACAAAAGCTTGGAGTAAATAATCAAAATTTAAATGGTCAAGATTATTGTGACGCTTGACTTCGAGTGGTAACATCAACACATTATGTTCTTCTATCGTCGTGCACTTTTAAATCCCTTTTCATCTCAATACCATGTCATTCTCGGGTTATCTAAATCTAAAGGAAAAAATGATAAAAACTCTCCTATTGTTTCAAAGTAGGGATGGTAACGGAGCGGATGGGGTCGGGCAACCTCCTCCTCCCCGTCAGGTAATTTCCAGCCCCATACTCACCCTGTTACCCGTTTAAATCGGAGTGAGGCCCTTGTCTCGTTTACTATCCAATTTTTTTTAATAAATTTTTAATAATTCATTTTATTGCCCTGTCCCCGACCTTCGATTAAGTGGGTAATCTCAGCCCTGTTTCCCACGAGTATTAGATTTGTCGGGGTTTTTTTTTTTTGCCATCTATATTTCAAAGATACCAAAAATATGATTGATAAAATTAAAAACCACGAAAAGGTAGAAATTATTTTTAAAAAAATTGCTCAACTTAGGGTCGAGAATCTCAATCTTTGATCGAGATGCTCTCAACTTGCAATGAGGATTATTGATCCTAAAGGGCAACAGTTGACGAGTAGGATACTACAGATTAATCTTTAAATCTCTTGTTAAAGAAAAAAGAAAATAAAAATTTATTTCTATAATTTTGATGAATGATGATTCAGACGTATTCGCCATCAAAAAAATGCTTTTTGTTGCGCTTATTTCATCTTGAAGGTCTCCTTGTTACGTTTAAGAGCTTGGATTTATTCATCATAAAATAATTATCTAAGACATGAAAGAAGAAATTAAAAGTACAGTTCCTTTTTTTATGACACACGTCCAACTTAAAAGTTTGCATAATAGTGTTACATTAAGTGCTGTCTATTTAAATTTTCTTAATATCAAATTATTATGATTAATTGTTACGTTTAGTGCTGAATAGTTTGAGGACCAAATTACTACTGGAGCATAGTTGGAGGATCAAATTAACATGTTGGAATAGTTATATGACAAATTTGTCGTATTACATTAGTTGGAGGACCTTATTTTCACCATTGAAAAGTTGTAGTTGCCGAATTATCACCTAATGAATAGATTGAGGATTTGAATTGTATCCACGAATTAGTGGAGGATCAAATTATATAGATAAAATAGTTAGAGGAAGAAATTATCACCGTTTAATAGTTGTCATATTACATTAGTCGGAGGACCTTCCTTTAACTATTAAAAAGTTGTAGTACCGAATTATAGCCTAAAGAATAGATTGAGGATTTGAATTGTCTCCACGAATTAGTTAGAGGGTCAAATTATATACTTAAAATAGTTAGAGGACGAAATTATAACCATTTAATAGTTGTGGGACAAATTATTCGTATTACATTAATTGGAGGACCTTCTTTTCACTATAGACTAGTTGTAGTACCCAATTATCGGTAAAGAATAGATTGAGGATTTGAATTGTCTCAACGAATTAGTTGGAGGATCAAATTATATACTTAAAATAGTTAGAGGACAAAGGTTTCAACATTTAATAGTTGTGGGAAACATTTGTCGTATTACATTAGTAGAAGGACCTCCATTTCATCATTGAATAGATGTAGTACCCAATTATCGCCTAAAGAAAATATTGAGGATTTGAATTGTCTCCAAGAATTATTTGGAGGATCAAATTATAAATAGAGAATTGTTTGAGGACCAAAACATCGCTATTTAATAGTTTTAGGAGAAATTGCAACTGGAACACAGTTGGAGGACGAATTTATTCTCCTTGAATAATTACAGGATCAAGTTGCTTCCGTATAGATGGAGGGCAAATTTGTTACTTTTGTAAGAATAACGTAATATGATCCTTTAGCTATTGAAATCATCCATAACGCTCCTCCAACTACTAGGCACATCTAATTTAATCCTTTGTCTATCGGAATCACCGATTTGGGTCCCTTGGTATTAAAATAATCAAATTGATCCTTCAATAATTAGAATATCTAATTTAATCCTTAATCTATTACAATGATCTAATTCCATCCTCAAACTACTAGCATTATAAAGTTGGTCCTTAAACTATTGTAGTCATCTAATTTCATCCTTCATCTATATGTATCATCTATATTGATCATTGACTATAATAATCATCTTATTCGATCCTTCACCTAATGGAATCATCCAAATCGATACCACAAAAATGGGCATCATCAAATTTCATCCCGCAACTATGCGAATCAATATTTTGATCCTTCAACTATTGTAATAATCATATTTGATCCTTCCACTATTAGAATCATCTAAAATGATCCTTCAACTGTTAGAAACATCTAATTTCATCCTTTAACTATTGAATCATCAAATTTGACCCCTCAACTATTGGAATAATTTATTTTGATCCTTAATCTATTAAAATCATCTAATTTAGACTTCAATTATTAGTATCATATAAATTGACCCTTTGTCTACTAGAAACATCTAAATTGATCCTTCAACTATTTCAATCATGAAGTTCAATCCTTCAACAATTTCAAACAGCTAATTTCATCCTCTAACTATTTAGGTCATCTAATATGATCCCTTACCTATTGGTATAATCTATTTCGACCCTTCTTCTATTGTTATCATCTAATTCACACCTCAACTATTACAATCATCTAAATCGATCCTTTCTCTACTAGAATCCTCTAATTCTGTCCTTCAACTATTAAAAATTCAATTTCATCCTCCATATATCTAAATCATCGAATTTGATACTTCAACTATTTCAAACATCTAATTTCATTCTCTAACTATTTAGGTAATCTAATATGATCCATCAACTATTGTTATCATCTATTTTTATCCTTCATCTATTAAAATCATCTAATTTCACACTTCAACTATTAAAATCATGTAAATTGATCCTTTATATACTAGAATCTTCTAATTCTGTCCTTCAACTGTTTGATCCTTTTATTATTGGAATCGTCTGAAATCATCCTTCAACTATAAAGAATTTAATTTTATCCTCCATATATCTAAATCATCTAATTTGATCCTTCAACTATTGGAACCATCTATGCGGATACTTTACTATTAAAATCATCTAAACTGATCCCTCGACCATTCGAGTCTTCTATTGTCATCCCTTATTTGCTCCTTCAACTATTAGAAACATCTAATTTCATCCTCAATCTATAAAAATAATCTACTTTGATCCTTCATCTATTGTAATAATCTATTTTAATCCCTTCACTGTGAAAACCATCTAAATTGATCCCCCATTTATTGGAATCGTCTAACTCGATCCTTGAACTATTACAATCATCTAAAGTTCATCCTTTTACTATTAGAATAATCTAAATCGATCCTTGAACTATTACAATCATCTCATTTGATCCTTTAACTATTCGCAACATGTAATTTGATCCTTCGCAAACCAAAACAATTCTGCAACTTCCGATTTCCCTCTCATTTCCCGATCTCGTCTGCCCTAATTCCCAAAATCATCTATCTCTGTAATTCTTCTATTCAATTTCTCATCTTCAGTCGCTGTTCAACCCCAAATCCGTCACAAGAAACCCCTAAACAAAAGGCCCACAAAAAAAAAAAAGACGATTGCCGATTTCGAAATCAGCAAACCCCTTGGCAAATGCAAGTTCGGCCGTGTCTACCTCGCCCGTGAAATCGAGGTATAAAACAATGCAATGGAAATTGTGTTCCTTGAGTGAATTTTTTTTTTGAGTAATTATATAGTGGCGCTGAAGCTCACATAATACCGCCGAGGAAATTGAACTTCTAGGAATTTACGTATATTGTTTATGATTTTTTTAGGTTTTCAATTGTGTTAAAGTATATAGTGGCGCTGAAGGTGATTTTTTAAGGGAGAAAATAGAGAAGTATACAGTTTTCACCACCAGTTGAGAAGGGAAATGGAGATCCAGACCAGTCATCACCCGAATGTCTTGAGACTGTATGGATGGTTCCATCTTCTTCTTGAAATATGATCATGAGGTGAACACTACAAAGAGCTACGGAAATCTGGCCTCCTCTCCCATAGACAAGCCGCCACCGTAATCACTATCCATCCTTCTGCGCGTGTGTTTATCTGCTAACATGTGTTTTTATGTGTATTCATAATTGTGCGTCTGTGTATGAGTTTCTTGCTGCGATTGAAATGTGAACTTAATTGTGGTTTAATATTGAATTTCCTCTGCACCAAAGGGAATACAAATGATTTGGAAAACAGGAAATTCAATATTAAAAGCAATTAAGTTCACATTTCAAGGATAAGAAGCATAATGAGGTGAAACAGTTTAATCGGATGAGGAGGCACAGATTACAGAATCTCGACCCAGTTGATGGACGGGTCTAAACTTTGGTTTTGAGTTCCGGTCCATTCGCAATCAGATGACAGAAATCAGGAAAAGATTGCCAAGCAGTATGAGCAGCTCCACTAAGGTCGGAATCCTCGCTTGACAGCAGGAGCTCAGCACTTCACTATGGAGCATAGCAGAGGCATAGATGGCTAAGGCATTAATTCCGTGATGGAGCACGAGGTGATGATGATCCAGTTTGCTCAATTATTTCCATCACAGAACTTCCGTCCATCACCATCCGATCTCTGAGTTCGAGTTCAGCTTGGATTGCATCACTCATCCTATGATTAGTAAATTTCTTTTCTTTCATTTCTTTTTCACATTGAGAACAACTTGTCGTTCTAGTATGGGGATGTCTTCTTTGGTAGGGATTTTTAGGGGAAGAATTGATTTTTGAATAGTGATATGATGGGAAATGTGTGGTTGAAAAAGAAGAAGAAATTATTGATGTGATGGAAAATATTATTTTATTGAAGAATGTGTGGTTGAAAATGAGAATTGATTTGAGAATCAATTCTCAAATAAAAAACAAACACCCCCTATCTTGCTTTTGTGTGTGACAGTATGTGCTTATCAAGTTTGTTAGGTTTTATGTTGTTTGGTATTGGAACTATTTGCTTCATCACGTTATATCAGTGCTCCTTGTAGTGTTAACTTTGGTGGTTAGTTTGTTTCACCAGCTGGACTTTGACAGCTGGACATTCGTTAGTTTTTTTGGCGCCTTTTTCTCTTTCTTGTGTTGTATATATATGTGACTTCATGTAACCTTTTTCGATTGAGTAAAGGAAGACTTCAGATTCATAATCTTCTTCCTGTAAATCCAATATTTGGAGTCCTTTTTTCTTATTCCAGTTATATAAGGAAAAAAGAGAAAACTGGTGGTTCACATGGAGACCTTGGCACCCTGTTTCTGTAGCTCAAAAAGAACTCTTATGTTGGGAGAGATGAAATCACATCATCTTTTTGAACTGCAATACTTTTGCATTAGAATTTAGAGTTTGCACCTTTGCCTTTGCACTTTGGGATACTTAATTTTAGTCTGTCGTGATACTTTTTTCATATACATTTTTAGTTTACAGTGATTAGTTCTGCATTGACTATACCAAGTGCTTGAATTACATAGCCACCATGCCTAATTTGTCTCGAGGTTTGATTAACCACTGCTCGATGCAGCTCTTTTATCCGTAGACTGACACAGCGCCTTACTGAAATGAGTTAGTGATGGGCAATGGCTTCTGTCTGACCTAGTTTTCCTACTCCTGAACATATTGCAGAAGAGATTTACTAACGGTTAGATGACGTTGAAGAAAGGTTGAAGTTGGTAGGGCATGTCCCGACTCTTCACAATCACCTATGGTTGATGATCTTGATGACTAAAAGGGCCTTTCACAAAGGCTTCACAGCAAAAGGGTTGCTATTGGTTTTGGGCTCTTGAACTCGAAACGAGGAATTCCTATTCGTATATTTAAAAATCTACAGGTATGCTACGACTGCACAATGTTACGGAATTGATCTCTAGTGTTTTCAGTGTGGAGATTATTGTGAGAGATCGTATTTGATTCCATCGCTTCAAAAATGGTTCGTGGTCTTGCAAGGACTACTGGTAAAAAACTTCGAATTGAAAATGACCGAATGCTTGTGAGATGATACATCCGTCTTGCTACGAGACGATACTTTCTAACTTAGTCGCTCTTCATAAACGGAGTGCTCGTGAAAGAAATGGAAGAAACGAATCTGGGATTGTCCTTTTTTCTTTTAATTATTTTTTGACTGTGGGTTATGTAATACAAAATCTTCATCTCAAGATAGTTGGATCAAAGAATTTCACCAACATAAATAATAAATTCTAATATTTCAAAAACTTAAGAATCGATGTGAATTCATGTACAATATCAAAAAAATTCAGCACTTAAATTAATACACACACTATATGACTGGCAGGTAGAAATCTCAGCCCGTATCTTTCACCACTATGGATGTATTTACAAAATCTTCATGAATTCAGAGTTTTTAGCAAACTTGTTCGTATTTATTGATTGCATACTGTTTCACTGCTCGCCTCGCCCTTTCTTTTGGTCTCGGGATATAGCTGAAGCAGGATGTACAAAACAAGTATCGATGATAACTTCTGGTTTCTTTCTAAAATGGCATAACGGTTTTCGCCAAATCTTGACCGACTGATACATCAAAAAAAGAAAAGTAGGTAAGTGCGAAAATTTGATGAATAAAATTAACGTATAAACTCAAATCCTCGAGGTTGAGACGACAACTAGTAGCATGTACGACGTAATTTAGAGTAAAAGATTACCTTGGGACGAGGTCGGAACCACAATGACATGCATGGTTGCATTATTGGGAGGAAGCTGCAAACGAAGAGGATAAAGCTTCCCATTCAAAGCGCTACGAGTGCACACAATAACACCATCGATTCCTAATTCCTCCTCAAGCCTCTTTGCCAATTCATGAACATCATTTCCTTTGAATGTAGTGCAAAGTTCCTCAAATCTCTCATCAATTTGCCCTTGTTCATCAGCTATATGGAAGTAAATCAACCTTCCGTCACCCCCTTTTGGTGGCGAACTAACCAAAGAATCATTCGACTGCAAAAAAATCCCGTAGTGTTATACACTCAGCATCCATAAATATGTGTAATCTCTTCATCTAGAAGTTTAAGTCATTAGAAAAAGATAACACGAGTCTATATTCATATAATCAACATGCCCGTTATAAAAATTTCATCAATAGGTTTTGTAAGTACCTCTTGTCGAGAAAAGCTAGCAAATTCTGAGGAATGAGTAGAAGGCGGCCTTGGATTGGAAGCAAAAGAATCAGAGTGGACCACCAAAGGCGGAGGCGGTTTAGCTACCGGAGAGTACGCCACCAATATCTCCACCACATGAACATCCCATAAAATCCATTCCTGAGTGGTGGTCCGCTGAGGAACATCATGCGTAACCGAGTTCCTCCACGGTGGCAGCCCCCCGTTTGCACGTAAAAACTGCCCGTACCTAGTTTTCAGCTTAAGAAATTTCCCTTCTCTTACGGGCTCCCACTCCAGCGACGAGTCGAGCCGCGGCGGCAGAGTCTGCGCCACCTTCCGCCCCGTCATTCCCAGCAGAAACGGCTGGTTTGTGGCTGTTAAATATTTGCCGTAGCAACTTTTCAGGCGGATTATTCCGTCCAAATTCTCAACAAATTCTACCGTCCATTTTGCAGCGGTGGATGAGCCGTTCCGATCCTGGGTAACTGATTCTTCATCTTCCACCGCCGTTAAGTACTTATCGTGGGCACTCCTCAGCCTCACTGCCTTGGCCTTCTGGAACAAATCCATAGCTACTTTTCTTCTGAATTTCAGACCCAAATTTTACACAGCAAATTGTTCTGATTATGTTAAATTAGGATGGAACGGCTATATATATAAATCTTGAAAGGTAAAGGAAAAGGAAATCGCGTAATGAATGACAGTCAGAGCCAGCCAGCTAGCCATTAGATACTGAAGTATACGTATAGAAGACACCTTCATTGGTTCTCCAAACGCGGTATTTTGTTGACAATGTCACATGGGTCCACACTACATTCTCTGACAGTTCAAACTTGGAGGCTAATCAGGTGTTCAAATGTGGTTCAGGCTAGTTTCTATTTGTTTTTTTCTCATAAATCAGGTTTGCTTAGCTTAACCAGTCGGACTCATTTTGATATCAATATTACTCAAATTGGAATGGTTTTGGTCTGGATCGAGTCCTGTTAACTTAGACCATCCGAATCATTTATGACACTACTAAGAGTTTGTTTGGGAAGGATTAAAATCCAATTAAAATTGAAAATATAGTGGTTATTGGGTCCCACTCATTTAATAAAAGTCAATTCCAACGACTATATTTTCAATTTTAATTTGATTTTAATCCCTCCCAAACAAACTCTAAGTTATTTGTATATTAATTTTAAATTTAGGGAGCGTTTGATGCAAATTATTGATTAAAAATAAGGGAAAATTTTAAATTTATCTGTAATATTATTTTATTGAAAAATATGTAGTTAAAAATGAGTATTGAAAGAACGAATTTTGAGAACAATGTTGATTAGGGCTGTCCGTGGGTCGGTTCGGTTCGGTTCTGAGATACCCGAACCGACCCAAAACTTTCGGGTATTTAATAAATGGACCCGTTGGGTCCAAATATAATTTTGGAACCGTTCGGGTTCGGTTCCGTACTATGATCAAATTTTTTAATATTTACAGCAACACTACATAAATACAACTAATGACATTTCATTCGTAACTTTTACAAATTAACGTAGCTCAATTCAAAAACATATAAATAACTAGCCGTCCAATAAGATTAATTCAGTGTATACAAATACCAAAAAGTAGATATTAATATTACAGCAAAACTATATAAAGTATATTCATTTGCTTCAAATTAAAATGGGTTAATGGGTTTTAAAAATGATTTGGACTTTAAAATTAAAATTACGAAATAATCTGATTTATTTAATTAATTTGCTAATTTGTATAAAAAAATAAAATAATTTAATTAATTCAATATAAAAAATAAAAAAATTATTTAGTTTCGGTTCTTAGTCGGTTCTTCGGTTCTTGGTCTAGACCCGAGACCCGACCCAAACTCATCGGTTCTTGATTCGGGTACCCGTTCGGGTATTTAATTTATGAAGAACCGCTCGGTTCGGTCCGGTTCGGTTCGGGACTTTTGGACACCCCTAATGTTGATCGAGCATGAGCTTAAAATAAAAGGGCTGCTGAATTTTCTTGAAACTTAGTAACTCAATTTAGAATTTGTGTGTCCTCCCATTGGATAAGGAAAATGCCCCACCAATAGGTGACACCTCTATAGGTATCCAAAGCAAAACCCTTTGGATAATACCAAAGATGCTTTTTAGCTTCAGCCAGGAAATGTATGAAAGAGAGAGGTGGGAGAGACTTCTCTGACCTAACTTGGATATTATCTTCAATTTCTTACAAGATAAGAAATAAGCTAAAAAGCCAGTGGACCCATAACTTAGAATTTTTAAAGCTATTTTGTTGCAGATTTTTGGATTATTTGACCAGTTGCGTTCAATGAAAGTTATTTTGGAATATACTGAAATTGCGATATGATCCAACTTATTTAGTTATTATTTATTTTGGTCCCACAAATGGAAAAGACAATAGTTGTGAGGAAAAACATAAAATTAATAATTGATTCATAATTTAAATTAACCTTCTAATGTCAATTTAATTTTTTCTTCCTCTTTTTTTTTTTTTATTTTCAGCATTTTGCTCGCTATATTTCACTATTGAAATGATTTTCGATGGGAGTGAAGGTAAAAAATAAAAATTGAATGTCGGAATTTATGAAATCGTGTGCATATTATAAGACATAAGGATAATATTTCTCATCAACTCCTATTTATTGGTTTAAAAATGATATTTTTTATTGGCTTGTGATCGACTATCTTATAAGTAAATGAGCTATTCTACCATTTAACACGATATATGGATAGAATCATAATTTCAATCTCTCGATTTGGATCTTATGATCCTACGATTCCAAAATGACGAAAAGATCCAATCATATTGTAGGATGTTAAAATTGTAGAATCTTACGTTCTCCTTTTTGGATTCTTCTTATCCTAATGAGTAATGATCCTCTATATTTTATCAATACGGACTTTACAAATTTATTTGTAATAAATTAACAGCTTGTTTGGGAGGAATTTTTGGGGAAGAATTGATTTTTGAATAATGAAATGATGAGAAATGTGTGGTTGAAAAAGAAGAAAAAATTATTGATGTGATGAAAAATATTATTTTATTGAAAAATATGTGGTTGAAAATGAGAATTGATTTATTGTAGAATTTGATAATCTCTCCCAAACACCCCCTAAGTAATTTTGGTTATTGAACACGTGGACTAAGTTTAATTTTGAATTAAAACTAAAAAAAATAAAAATAAAAATAAAATAAGAAGCCAAAACTTTGTATCCCTAAACGGGAAATGTTATCATTCATTCTCTGCCTCCTCGTGGAAATCGAAACGGTGACAATCCTTCATAAGTTTGTCCATAAATAATTGGAGTGAAACTTTGATCTTAAAAATAAACCGAAATAGAAGTATTTTCCACTTTAATTTCCTGTTTTGGTTCAACATTTAGAAGAAAGTTTTCATGTCAACTATTTTATTTGGATTTCTTTGCCTCTTCAACCTTATTTTTATAATTCGATTTTTAGTCAGTTATAGTTATTAATTTGTTATTAAGAATGTCCAACATTTTTTATGTTTTATTACGAGGGTGTTTGAAACCCATTTTTTGGAGAATGAAATTTTTGGAATAGTGATTGATGGGAAATTATGTGGTGGAAAAGTTATGAAAAGTTTTAGATTTGTGTGTAATATTATTTTATTGGAAGAATATGTGGTTGAAATGAAGAGGAAAAAAAAATGAGAATGAGAATTAGATATGGGTGTCAAACAGGGCCGTAAATAATTAATATATGAAACTCTTAGTATTCAATCGATTCGATTCAACAATCTGATTCGTAACACTCCTTCACCGATCCGATCCAAGATTACAATTCTGACTACCAGGGGCGGACCCAAATGTGGTCATGTGGGGTCAAGTGACCCTCAAGAATTCCATAGTTGTCCTTTACCCTCGACTGGTCACGTTTATAAACTAAAGTTTACTCTATTCTTCGATAAACAAAAATAACCCTCCTCCAATCTCCAAATTTAATCTATATTCTTCAATCCAAATAAACACTTCTCCAATATCCAATCTCTCTTATCTATTCTTCATTCAGGTATGGATTTTTTAGGTTTGAAATTAATGTTTTTAATGTCTATGTATGATTTTCTCTCATTTTCCTTTACTTTTCCTTTCCTTTTTCACTCAAATTTGTTCCTTATCATTGGGGTTTGTGTTGTAATTGTAGAGTTATAATTGGATTTGGGGTTTTGTGTTGCCTAGTGTTGAGTGAGAGTAGGTGAATTATATTGAAAACTATGTATTTGACAATATTGATAATAACGTAATTATAGGACGTCTTCAAAGTATAAAAATCCGTAGGCTACAATTGCAGTCGTTTTTAAAGGGAATGGCACAATGATGCAATAACCCAATGGGTTGAAATTGTTGGCCCAACTAACTGAATAAATTGGTTTATTACTTGGTGCAAAAATCGTGTGCTGATTGAATGAAGAAGTCGTGTTTCTACTTACCCTGTTGTTGGACGGTCAGGATGTCGCCAAGAGCAATCACCACAGCCGTTGGATGAAGGGCACTTCTGGTGACTCCTATAAAAGGCTCGTCTAGGGTTTGCACAGTAGAAATATTATCCTCAATTCCCTGATTTCTCTCTCTCGATTGTTCTGCGCCGTTCGAGTTTTCTTCTCTCAATATTTCTGTTGAAATCAAAATACTCCTTTGATTTCTTTGTTCTCTCAAAAGAGTTGTAATCTTGAGTGATTCTTCTTTCAGTTGAGAGCGATGCTCTTGAGTGAACTGCTGTTGTTTTGAGAGTTAAGATTTTGTGTGAAATATAGGTTTAGGCTGAGTGCTTAAACTTTCTGTAATCCATATCATGGTTGTGGTTTATGCTCGAATGGTTGTTGTTCAGTAACTGAGACTCTAATTGTATGATATATGACAGAGGATCTTTGATAATAAAGATAAGTGTTCATTTTACAGTTTATTGTTCTGTAACTTTATCTTAAATTGAGTTTGACTATAGCAGTTTCTGATTCTTGCAATTTATGCTTTGTGTTCACTTTTACTGCTTTTATTTCAGTTCCGTTTTTTGTTACTTAGCACGTATATTTGGTAGATCTGTGAGCGAACCAGTGTGTTCTCCTCCCAACACGTTTATTAACTTATTTTCATCAATATTATGTTGTTTAAAAAAAAAAAATTGCATTTTAATTTTTGACCCCACAATACAAAAAAATTGGCTGTGCCGTGCTGACAACCTTGGTTAGAACCTTATCTGCTTATGACTGGTCCCACTTTTGACAATAGGTTTGCAATTTAGCCAAGTCTTTCTAGATATCAACTGATAATCAACCACCGAAAAGCTACTTCATAACAAGTACTCGGTGATGGAACTGATAATGCTTTCAAAATGCTGCATTCATGAGTATGCAATACAAGAGGTGACAAATTGGGTCCGGTGGATCTCAGTGATGTTGTTGGAAAACAAGAAGATTCGAAAAGTGGTCCGGGGACCGGCCAGATTCAATTCAAGCGAATCGACCAATGACACTGCCCATCGTGGGCCTTGCACGGTTTGTCCTGGTTTGCACTACTAATGTGGACATTGCCACTAGAAACAGCAAACTAAGATTTATTTTAAATAAATTTGTGGTCGACAATATGAATTTTTACCATTTCATGATTCTGTTAATTGCTAGATTAACTAGAAGCAACTAGGAAAAAAAATGAGAAAGAGTTGTAAAATCTAACCATCCCACAAGAAAATTACAAAAGTGATTGACAACTCATAAGCCCGTATAACAGCACACGTGCATGGCTTTTATATGGTTAAAACCAGTGAATTGCAAGAGCAATTAAATATGCATGCAGTTATTCCACTCCAAATCAAGTAACATTGTAAACTTTTAGACGAGGTGATGTAAAGATCATTCATTTTTTCTATTACTGCTCTTTTTTGTGTCCTCTTCTTTTGCAATTCCGAGTTCTACAAGTAATGGGAACCACTGCAAAACGATCATGTTATGTTTAACATGTCTTTGTTTTGTCATAAAGAGACAAAACGGAAAGAAGATATAAGTTCGTGTTATGATTTGATAGGAAAGAGTAATCAAATATGTTGGAAGACTAGATTTAAATAATCTACCTTTCTAACAATTTAAGTTTTTGAATATGATGATTCTACGTGGCTTTAAAGCAAACAACATCTTGAATTCGAGTCTCACTACTACCATTTATAAAAAATCTGACTAGAGAATATGTATCTAGTATGCAAGTGAGGGGATATGTTGAAGACTAAATTCATCCAGAGACGAGCTATGGCACGATCATGAGGATCAGCCGGGAGAAGGGATGGGCTGCCCAAGACTCATCAATGTCTTGCACATTGACAAGTGACTCACAAATAATCTTATTGTTGTGAACCAGAACTGGGATTTTCTTCTGCACAGGATTGGTTTTAAGGAGTAGTTGGCTTTTGTTAAAGACATCCTATCAACGAACTCATAGGGCAATTCAAGCTCAATTTGTATATGGGCTTGCCCCAAGCTCCCACAAGCTTTACATTACTTGCTGCCATTGAAGATTTTTCAGTAACTGAAAATTAGCAGTTTTTCTTCTGATATATGTTTCAAGACTTGAAGTTAGATCTATATTGTATATTTCTTGGTAAGAAAGATGTGATTCACTGGAAAAATATGGCAACATGTGAAATTCAAGATCTAAGATATGAGATTTCATTATAAAATAGCAAGATCTGTCTTTAGTATAGCAAGTGGAACATAAAGAATTTTTTGCAATATATCATGAGTTTCTCATAATTCCTAGTCGTCCTATTATCAGAAATGGTTGCAGTAAGTGCTGTCAATCAGGCTGGGTTGGTTGCATAGGTATGGAACGACCCGCATACCGGCCTAGACCAGTTCGGGACTCAGCCCACCATATTTCTCTGCGGTCATTCCCAAGGTGGGACAGGCTTGTGGGATGAATGTATTACTGTATTGAAACCTTTTATATCCTACTTAGTACCAAGAGTGTTTACTGTATCAAGTCATACAATTGACAAAGAATTCTCTTCTATCAAGAAAGGAACCAACTTAGCTGCATGTAGTTTGTAAAGAACGTATTCATTGAGTCCTTACCGTGTCCACTTTCTTTTTCTAGAACAAGAGTCGAGTAATAACTTATCGAATCATCCTTGATCAAACTGTACCTTATTCTGAGTCATGTTACTGATTCTTCTGATTTTTGAGGTACAGAAGATGTATAGGAAGTATCAACCTTTCTAGAATTTGGCTGATGCTCTTTTTCGACCATCTAAATTGAATTTGTAGCTTTATTTTATTACTGAAGAAAAGTTCTCAGCTTTTTTCTTTTTTGGTGAATAGAAACTTGGACTAATCCTCTATTCATCCAAGGACAAGATTTTGATTAAGCTCAATGGCTGACAATTTTGGGCTAATTAAAAGGACACATATCTTATATTTCACAAAACACCTGCTCAAATTCCACAAGAAAAGAGAAACAAAAGAAAGTTGAACAGATTATCTTTCGGAAAGACGAAAATAAAATCCCACTTTTTGTGATAGGAACTTTCTTTTGCCAAACATGCTCAAAGCATATTTCTTGAACACTTGACTGAAAAATCAATATATTCTCGTGCTACTGTTCAATTTTAAGCGGTAGCACTTTTCTCCTTGGGTGTTGACATTTTGTAATGTTCTACGAGCTTCTGAGCTTCCGGCAGAACATCCTTAACAGCATTGTCTGAACATAATCTCTCAGCCCATCCCACCAAGCCAGGAGTCTTAGTTTCATCAAGCCACTTTACACCAGTCATTATCTCTGTAGCCTTAACCCATCCCAAGTAGCAACCTAGTGCAATATCAAGGTAACCAACATTTTCTTCACCAAAGAAACCTTTTCCGTTGCTACACTTATCAAAAGCCTCCTCTAACAAAGCCAACCCTTCGAAAATCTTCTCCATAATTGAAGTTCTTGCCTCGTCTCCGTGTGCCGCTCCTAGCTCCTTCAACAATGGAAACCACTGGAACCATTTCAAGAATGTTTAATTACAACCATGAAGAAGAAAATAAATAAAGTAAGTTCTCTTTACATTCATTCAAATTTTCGAATACAAACAGATTACAGACTGCACTGTTTTGTCTATGTTTCTTGACTCTGAAAACACAAAAGCAGAAACAAACTGAAGTCCTTTTTCCCAGAAATTTAAAGTCAGCTACATGAATTCTTATCCGCTACAAGTGGTGGCAATGGGCCGAGCCGAGCCGGCTCGGCCCATTGACGAACGAGCTCGGCTCGTGTTCGCACGAGCCGAGCTCGTGGCTCGTCGGCAAAGAGCCGAGCACGAGCTCGGCTCGTTGCCGTTTGGGCGAGCTCGGCTCGCGCCCGAGCTCGCCCAAGGCGGGCGGCTCGGCGAGCCGAGCTTAAGCTCGGCTCGCCGGCTCGCCTATTTTTTTTTTTTAATAAATAAATAACGCTACTACTACAAGTCTATTTTTTCTATTTTTTTTAAATATATATTTTCCAAAACATTTATCGGGGCTCGTCAAAACATTTATAATTTTTAAAATAGTAAATATACATTTATTTAAAAAAAAAAAAGATAAACCCTCCTCCTTTATCCGGGCTTGGGACCGCTACTTCAATTTCGTGTAGGCGGAGTTAAAATTGTACACGAAAAACTTTTTACGTGTACAATTTTTTTAAAAAAATTATAAATGTATGAAAATAAAATTTTGTAATGAATGTATTGAAATTAAATATCACTTACTTGATTACATGCAATTTCGGCATATTTATGTTGAATTCGATAATTAGCGTCTTCCCAATCCTTCACGCACATTAACGCTTCCAAAATATCTTCTTTTAGTCGACTTCAATTTCGGAGAGAACCCTCTTCCCTACACTAAAAGCGAGACTCAGAAGCTACGGTGCTAACTTAGGAGGTGTTAGTAGATCTTTTGCAATTGCGAAACAATTGGCCATCGACGTTCATTATTTCGCGAATTCGATTACATCTTACGAACTTTTCTTAGCGATTTGTTACTAGGCATAGTATAACGAAAGTAATCAATTAATTCGGATGGCAACGCATTTTGACTACTACTCGAAGTTTGAGTACATGCGGTGGAAGACATACTACTACTACTAGAGGAACCATATGCATATGCGGTTGAATCATATCTAATTGAGTCTATGTTTTCTAATAAATTAATTACTTGGCGTCGTCATCGTTTATATTAGTGGGAGTAGGAGTAGGTACACGAGCAACTTGTGTACCTATTCTTGAAGCATATAATTCATACATCTCAGTTAACGTTTGTTCCAAATTCCTATAAGTAATAGGCATATTAAAAGTTAAAGCATTTGAAATTTGGTCAATTATAAATTTAGTACCCGATAAATTATATCGGGGGTCCATGACGCATGCTAAAGGAAATAACATAGGTAATTCTTCCCAATATTTTCTAAATTTTAATTCCATAGCATATATAACCGCATGCAAATAGGGTCATTTTGATATCTATTAAAAGCCCTAGCGGTTATATAAATACGTTCAATAACCATGCAACTAGTATGATAATAAACACAAGACAATATATTCGTAGACGTATAAAAACTTTCCAAAAATTTCTTAATTTTAAAAACCGTATTCCAATCGGATTCATTTAAGATATCATCGTCGTCGTCTCTAATATGCCTATTGTTATAAAATTCAGTGATAAACGGTTCAAAACCTTCACATGATTTTAATAATAAGTAAGTTGAATTCCACCTATGACCTACGTCAGTAATAAAAGTTTTTGTATTAGAGTTCCCATCTTGTTCACAAAATTCTTCAAATGATTGTTTTCTACTAGGTGTAATCGTGATATACGTAAGTGCATTCCTAATTCGACTAATTTCGTCCTTCACATGTTTTAAACCGTCTTGTACAATTAAATTAAAAATATGGCACACACATCGAATATGGAATAAATAACCACCAAAATCGGGTTGAAGTACTCTATGCAATTTATCGATAACTACTTTATTTACAGAAGCATTGTCAAAAGTAAAAGAACGGATTTTACTCTCGCATTTATATTCTTTAATTATTAACATAATTGCATTATATATAGTGTTAGCATTATGAGGATACTCAATTATTTTAAAAGCAATAATTTTTTTATGCATAACCCAAAGTGGGTCTATATAGTGTGCAGTTGCAGCTATATAACCTCTCTTATTAATCCCTTTCCATAAATTCGAAGTTAAAGATATGACACCCCCGTATTTTTCTAAATCCCCAATCAATAATCCCTTTGCATTAAGAAAATATTCAATTGTATTAGAACGAAGAGTATTTCGACTTACCCCAACGTACCTTGGTTGAAGATATTGTTTGACGTAGTTTACGAAATGTTCGTTGTCCACTATTGCAAGTGGCAGCTCCGCCGCGGCAACGAACTTCACCATTCCCTTTCGTGCTTCCTCCTCCGAATACATCCACGTAGAAAGTGGCGAAGTAGTAGCACCGTCTCTACTAGTACCAAACTGTAGTTGCGTTTGTCCACGTTCAAGAAGCCCATGTTTGGCCGCACATGCTTTGTAATGACGGTTGAGGTGAGTGGTTCCAATTTTTTTGTCATGCCGGTCGTTGTTGATGATTTACATACGCTTTATTTTCTGGAACTCCATCGATCACACGACCGGTGTTCACCAATTTGAAATGGTCCCAACATTTTGCCTGCTTCTTCCCTTTCTCTTCCCTCTTGCATCGGGAATATTTAGTGATGGTTCTTCATCTTGTTCCAAATCAATAGGAACACCGGGATCAACATCAACGTCATCCAAATCAATCGGATCGGCATCGCCTTCACGAACGTCGAAATCGTCAATGTCTTGGAATTGGTAGTTGGTTGAGACCGGCAAATTCATTCCCAAATTGATTTTGGGCAGGTGTTTCACCTTCCATACCGAACAAGTTTTCAACAAATGCTCGTGGATCCATTTGTGAATTGTTGAAATAGAATGTAGAAATGTAGAATAAGTAGAAATGTGAATTTGTAAAATGAAGATAATAATGTAAAAAAATATAGAAGAGAATTATAGAATTGTTGATAATGATTTGTAAATTGTAAATTGTAGAGTAGAGAGTATAGAATGAAAGTTTGGTGGGAAAAAAATGTTGTAATGGGTTGGGTATTTATAGGAGAAGAATTGGAGAAAAGTACAAAAAAAAAAAAAAAAATTTTTTTTTTTTGAAACGATGACCAAACGTCAGAACCGATGACCGTTTGGTCACTTTGTGACTTGAAGCAGTCATCGGTTCGATGACCGTTCTGGTCACTTTTTCATTTTATTTTTTTTATTTTTTATTTTTTAAATACTTGGGTGGGCTCGTCTAAGACGAGCCCACGAGCCGAGCGGCTCGTGGGCTCGTCTCACGAGCGGCTCGGCGAGCAGCTCGTCGAGCCGCTCGTGAACAGTGACGAGCCGAGCGGGCTCGGCTCGTCTAGTCCATGAGCCCGCTCGGCTCGTGCTCGGGCTCGGGCTCGTTTTTTTACGAGCCCGAGCGGCTCGTGGGCGTGAACAGTACGAGCTGAGCGGGCGAGTCGACGAGCCGCTCGGCTCATTTGCCACCACTACCGCTACTTGTATTGGTGGCTTCCATCTTGAAACATCAACCTTCTTAAATGGAGTAGTTCAAGTCCTCATATTTTATTTATTTTCTTGTTAGAATTTGGGTTTGATCCGAATTCCTAGTATTAAAAAATTCTAATTGTAGTAAACATCAAGAAGAATTCAATTTTGGAATGCTATTGAAGTCCTATATTAAGTTGAAGTTCTATTTTGGAAGCCCATTAGAAGTTGAAAATTGATATCTATTTACTATATTAAAGAAGGATAGTTCCGCAACAGTGTTCCCGCCCATAATTCTGGCCTCCATCCCGCCTAAGAAAAAAAAAAAAAAAATCTGCATCTTTTTTGAATTGAATACCGCCCAGAATTTTAAATTCAATCCCGCCCGCTTACTCCTTACTTCATAAGCTGGAAAAATGCCCAGCCTCTCGAAAAAATCGCCAAGCGCCGAGCTGGGAGCCAGCTCCGTGCAGAACGAACGTCAGAGATTTTTACAAATTGATTTAGTTCTGTGATTCAATTTGTATCTTCCTTGGGTCAAATGCTCAAAATTGTGAAATCCCGACTGAATTAAGGAAGTCAGAGATGCAGCTTGAAATTGATGGCTTGAAGTCGCTTCACATGGATGCGAAGCTCAACTCGGCTGAGGTATGCCTCCGCACTCGGAGGCCCAACCTCCGCACGCGGAGGATGATCTTCCGCGTGCGGAGGCTGGTTCCTCCGCACGGGAGGCTGAGCGTGGTGCCTCCGCACGCGGAGGCCCAACTCCTCCGTATGCGGAGGTCGACCCGTTTAGGGTTTTGCAAATTAGCTTATCCCCCTTCACTTTCCCTAACTCTGCACTTCCCTTTTCTTCTTTCAATTTCATGGCATGAGCCCATATTGCATTCGTTTCGGTCCCCAATAATCACTTCTCAACCAAAACCCGGATCCATGGCTCTGAGCACCGGATTTCGCTTGCTCCGCTGCTGTGGCTCTCACCATCCTCTCAGCTTCTCCATGTCTCTCGGAGTCGGTGCTCCGACCCGGATGCTCCATAAACGGGTATCTGAGCTCAGGGTTCTCTCCGTCGTGGCCCACATCGTCAAAGTAGGTTCTCGGTAAAAGCTTCGAGGCGGAGGGAAAAGGAAATAGATGGAGACGATGGAAATGAGAGGTGATGACTGTGAGAGATAGAGGTGGAAGTGGGGGCGGAGGTGATGGCAGGGTTGTAATTTCTGAGCTGCACAAGGAGGCCACTGAAGCTTACATGGCTTATGCCATGTCTGTGCTCCTGGGCCGAGCTTTGCCGGACGTTAGAGACGGGCTAAAGCCTGTTCACCGGAGAATACTGTGAGTAATTTATTTATTTTTTAAGTATCTGTTGTTCGTGTGACAATGTGAGAAAATTAATAAATGTTGGTACCTAAATTATGGAGGTTCCAGAATCAATGGTTGGAGCAGGCCTGCAATAACGATTGTAAAGGAAATATGGTGAAGAAATTGGGCAGAAGAGAATGTTTGGAGTTTTTTTAAATAGTTTGAGATTAATCTATTTGTTCAAGGTGATCCCCCTCGCTCAATGTTTAACAAGAATAATAACAATCCCATGTCTAACCGGATTTACTTTATATGATAATAATCTATTGTCATTCGTCTGTTGTTTAATCTATATTGTTTATAATCGTCCTTTTTTTAAAACTTTTTTATCACAACTTTTTTAAATCTATATTTGTTATCTTGAATGGAAGTTCCAAACTCCAGCTTAGGGTCATAAATCTAAGCTGAAGAAGCCATTGTTCATGCTTGGCTCGACTTTTGGCACGCCCATCTGGAACATGATAGAAATGGGGCATACATGGGCTGAGTTCGAGTAATTTGGACCTCTTGTATGCCATTAGCCCTTATTTGTTAGCTTTGGGAAAGAGCTTCACTGATTAATGAAAAGCGAAAACTGAAACATTTTCAATCTTTGGTTAACCAAGATCAAAAGATCAAAAGGGCATTTATGGAGCAAATTTAAATACATATAGAATTGGTAGGATATCATTTGACTGTCATCATATTTGGGCCTCCGTTTTGATTTCTTAGCTACGTGTCTTCGTTATATATTTAATTTCCATTTTGTGTGTTTTTGTGTATAGCTCGAGTGGAGGAAAGGAAATGTATATCTAATTGGGAGGATTTTGAGAGAGAAATTGAGGGAAATTAGGATGTCGTCGAACACGATTCAGGACGGTGATGGATTGCCTCAGATTATATCAATCGAGCTCACTGTTTCAACAGCTAATGTTTGTTGATTTCATTTTATTTTCCTTCTCTCTATTTGGGCCTTATGATTTGGTTGGTATTACACGACTGGAATAAGCTGATTGAGTTTCTATTTAATGTTGTGTTGTGATTATTGTATTTGTTCCGATTCATTAAAACTACATTACTTGCACTATTCTTTTCACGTATGTATGTTTTTTACTTTGAAGTTAAAATGATTACTTACATGCTTGCATGCTCAGTCTATAAACTGCTGTTACTTTGATTGTAGTACCTATTTTTGGATGAATATTTGACTTTATGTGTTCATTTGTTTGCTCTAGATACTTCTATATGGTGCACAGGTTGTCTCTGGGAAGAATAAACGGAGGTTAGAGCTGTTTTTCAAGAGCAATAAAGTGAACTTATTTTGTTCGGCGTGTTTCAGATCTATTAATTATGTTTTAGGCAATTCCAAATGAAGTCTTTTGGAGTAGATATTCAAAACTGAAATCTGACATTTGGATGGATGGCTTCCAATTTTATGTGTGAATGTATGTCATGTGTCCACGAATTTTTTTTGGTAAGAGCTTTAAGGAGGCAAAGAAAGTTCTTTTTCACATCTAAAAACTATATGTAATTGATTTTCTTAGAACTGCCCATTCATTATACTAGCAAATAGTAAGAATATTTCATTCATTATACCATCAAGTTCTCTTATTCTATTATGAATGAATCAGTATGGTTTGCCTAAAAGTTTATTATATTTTGTTGTCTCCTACTTACACTAACGTCCATTGGTCAGTTGACGCTATGTACTATTTTTATTTTTTTTCCAAATTTCCCAAATGTATGTTATACGCATAGCCACCTCCTTTTTATTTTATTTCTATAATTAACCCCTACTCCTGGTAACAAATGCATGGTTATTGGGTAAATAGTTTAAATACACATCAAACACTGATGAAGAGCACAATTTTTGTTAGGCAAATCAACTTGACAAGCAGGAAGGCTTGAGTTACAAGACCTCTAAAACTTTGTCAGGCAAAATTGGTTCTTTGACTTTAATTTTCGATCTTGATTTTTCAGATTGTGAATATTTAGTGATTTTAATATGAATTAAACAGATTTTTGTTAATACCACATAGTAAGCTTTACTTGATGTGGTTGAAGTTATGCTGGTGTCTAATAGTCTTCAAATTTCTCGAAAATCTACTAATTTCCCTACGCGTTTTGGTCTCGACAATGAATGGACTAAGGGTGTGTTTGTCTCCCATTATTGGGAGAAAAATGAAGACATGAATAGTATTTTTTGGTGAATGTGTGGTTAAAATTTAAAGTAACTTTATTGGTTTGTGTGTATGAATATTTTATTGGGTGAATGTGTGTTGGTGAATTTTACTGTAGCAAACTTTGGGATAATGGTAGACAAACAAGGGCTAAATAATCTCGAATAATGTTCTTTCTGAGTAGTAAATTTATTTCTATACTCTCTGTTGCGCCTTCTCGCAGTTTTGGGTCAGAGGATGGGTGGTTGGTTGCCTATTTTATTTTGATCATTTGGGTCTGAGTTGATGTGGGAATTGGATGATACGTATGTGTGTGTGTGTGTGTGTGTGTGTGTGTGCGTTAGTTTAAAGAATTGTTATTGGTAGCCAAATTTTTTTTTCTTAATTTGTTATCACTCTTCAAAAAAAAAAAATAATAATAACAATAAGAAAAAAAAATGCTACATGGAGACACGCGATATCTCCATGCTAGATGGAGACACGAACGGTGTCTCCATGTCCGTGTCTCCATCTAGCATGGAGACGTCTGTGTCTCCATCTAGCATGGAGACACCACGGTGTCTCCGTGCTACAAGGAACTGTGCAGTTATTATTTTTTTTTTTAACATAAACTTAAATTGCGATGAGTAAGATTACACCATATATATAATTAAAATTTAAATATGTTAAATTAAAATAAATAATTTACTTGATATACCGACTTTGTAAGATTATTTATGATTATCACTAGCCTCAAATGCGAAGCAGCCTATTCGTATTTATCAGCTTACTTCAATAAAATAGTTCAAATATGTAATGCATAAATGTGCATCTCTGTAATGCATAAATGTGCAGAACTTTCAGTAAAATGAAGAAATAAAATTACTAGCAATGAGGTTGAAGTCTCCATTTGCAGGTATTTT
The DNA here is from genome assembly GCA_035079005.1 of Fraxinus americana. Taxonomy (NCBI): domain Eukaryota; kingdom Viridiplantae; phylum Streptophyta; class Magnoliopsida; order Lamiales; family Oleaceae; genus Fraxinus; species Fraxinus americana. The sequence continues at coordinate 126,761 of JAVHZT010000111.1, read as the reverse complement.
TAAAGTTCAAATGGCCAAATTCACGAGGTTCTAGCTTTTTAATGTTGAGATTTACTTTTTTTTTGGTTACTTTGAGTAAGATTATACATGTATTTTCTTGATATTTGTTAATTTTTTTCGAATTTGTCTGCAGAAGAACATGGTGAGATTTCTTTTCATCGCTTTCTTCACATTTTAGTTGCATTGTAGTAGCAGCTTCTGATAGTGAAGATGATAATTGAGAACAAAACAATTAAGAACTCATCTTTAAATTACTAACATTTTTATTATTTGAATACTTTTAGAATATATAAATTGATATATTACTTATTACTTGGATGGGTGTGTGAGTGTATGGTAATATATAAAATGGGAAATTAAACTTCAGTTGTTTTTCAATAGGACAAATTAAAATTTGTATTGTAATTATAATTTTGTTGAAAATTTATTATAGTTGTAACTTTGGTATTTTGATTATCAATATTATTTAATGTTTTTTTGGAATTAGTTATTATATATCACTCTTTAAAAAAAAAAAAAGGTGGTGTCTCCGTCCGCGTCTCCATCCAGCATGGAGACAGGCGGTGTCTCCATGCTGTATGGAGACATCGTCCGTGTCTCCATCCAGCATGGAGACACGGGCGGTGTCTCCGTTCTGGACGGAGACACGGATTTTTATTTTTTTTTAAACCACCCCAAACCCACAGTTTACTTTTCACCACCCCCAAATGTATTTTTTTCATTTGCATATAATTAGTTACGTAGTGTATATATTTTTATTTAAAATTATGAAGTGTTTTGGCTTGAAAATCAATTAGCATATGAATTGTTTGTCACTTGATATAAATATAAATTTGTCCAGTGTCTCCGTCCATTTTTTTTATTTTATTTTTTTTATAACAAGCCCAATCCCACAGTTTACTTCTTCACCATGCTACATGTATTTTCGTTCATTTATCTGACTTGCATATAATTAGTTATGTGGTGTATATATTTTTATTTAAATTTAAATTATGAAGTGTTTTAAATTTAAATTACGAAGTGTTTTCCATCTAATTGATTGTATGTTTATCATTAGAATTGTTTGTAGTTAATATAAATTTTTACAATGCATACATATCATTAGAATTCTTTGTACTTAATTAAAGTTTTACATCTCACCGTGCATACATATCATTAGAATTGTTTGTACTTAGGCACCGTTTGGTAACCATTCTTTTTTTCATTCTCATTCTTCTACTAATTTTCAACCACACATTCATCAATAAAATAATATTTTCCATCACATCAATAACTTTTCCTTCATTTTCAACCACAAAAAAGGTGTGATTTGACACAAAGAATACATTTTTTTTCTAGAATAATGGTTACCAAACGGTGCCTTAATATAAATTTTTACATCTCACCTTCCGTGCATCGCACGGGTGAAAGACTAGTTAGATTTGAAGAAGAGTTTGGAATGGAGAAAAACACTTTGAAAGCATGTTTTGCAATATTAACCCTTAAACACAGTGCGAACGCTGCTACAGTAGCGCCTGAGCTCTAGGTGCAGAGCCTGAGCGTTGCTACAGTAACCTGTTTCGAGATTTTTCCATTTTTTGTTTCTTACTTTGTTTTGGACTCATATTATGGGCATTCTACTTCATCAGCAACTCTATCAAGAGGGTTTGGACGTCCCTTATATATTCCCTATAAATACTTGGAGATTCCATACAATTTAGTAACACAATTACATGTGAGAAAATAGATTACTAGAATTATAGGATCATTGTAATATTTTTCTCTCTTCTCCATTACTCTTGATGCAATAAAATCTCCTAATTCCTCTACCCTATTTTTGTCTTCTTTTATTCTTTTATACTTGATCAAATACTTTATTACTTTGCCATATAACTTCAACATCTCAATCCGGTGATTGGTGTCATAACAAGTGATATCAATCCTCACAAGTGGTATTAGAGCCCAGTTTCAGCAATTCCGCATCGCTAGGGTTTTTTTTATTGGTTTGAAGTTTTTGTTTGTGATGACTACCATAAAATATGACATTCCGTTTTTGGGTCGAAACACTAAATTTTCGCTATGACAGGTTAAGGCGTGCAGTACTCGCACAGTTGGATTTAGATGATGCGTTGCTGGGTATTGACAGGATGCCGCAACTTTGACCGCAGAAGAGAAATTACGGAAGGATAAAAAGGTAATTTCTTACATTCATCCTCATCTATCAATTTCATTCTTCAGGACGTTTTGAATGAGAGGTTAGCAGCTGCTTTGCGGTTGAAGTTGTAGCAATTATGCATAACCAAGAGTCTTACAAGCAAATTGCATCTCAAGCAGCGGTTATACTCTCATCGCATGACAGAAGGAGGATCATTGGAAGATCACTTGGCTGCATTTAAGGAGATCGTCTCTGATTTAGAAACATTGGAAGTTAAGAATAATGAAGAAGATTTGGCATCGATCCTATTATGTTCGTTGCCCATTTCGCTTCCTTCATTTAAAGATATGATATTATATAGTCACGATACTCTCACCATTGAGGAGGTTTATGATGCTTTGTTTTCAAAAGAGAAGATGAGGCATCTTATTTCTGAGGCTAGAAATGGAGCTGGTCTTGTTGCTCATGGTGTTTCTGGAAGGGGCAGACCGAAGTCTAAATTCAGTAATCAAATTTGTAACTACTGAAAGAAGAAAGGGCACTTGAAGAAGGATTGCTACAAGTTTCAGAATAAAGAAAAGATGGATGCAAGTAGACATTTAAATACTTCAGGCGAAGCAGACATCGTGGAGAAAGATGGAGAGCTCTTAGCTACTTTTGACATTGAGTCTAAACCGGAAGATGATTTGATTCTTGATTCAGCATGTGTGTTTCATATGTGTCCTAATAAGGACTCGTTTGCTACATATGAAACTGTTTCCAAAGGTGTCGTGGTTATGGGAAACAACACATCTTATCGGGTTGTTGGAATTGGTACAGTCAGATTGAAGCTTTTGGATTGGACAATTCGACATGTTCCAGAATTGAAGAAAAATCTCATCTCATTATCTATCTTTGATTCAAAAGGTTATGAGTTCTTTTGTGGAGGTGGAGATTTGAAGGTTTGTAAGGGTGCCCAGGTTATATTGGAGAGACAGAAAATGTCTCAGTTATACATCGGCATGGTCGTGCAGAATTTGGAAGAGTCAATCAGCACAGGTTCAGTACCGTGGTGGACATTCAGTTTGGTATAATACCTTTAGGTGCTCGTAAACGGTTAGATTTGAAAAATACAACTCAGTGGAGTTTTGAAGACATGGATAATACCGTTTTGCCACCATCACTTGCGGTGCCATTGTATTCAGTTGATAGAGTTAGACCCAGTGGAACAAGGTATGTGGATGTTGATTTTGTTGAGCATGGTTTAAGTTGAGTAGAATGTGTACAATCTAGCAATGAGCCTTCTGTAAAAGCATTTGGTATTGACCTGCGGTGCCATTGTATTCAGTTGATAGAGTTAGACCCAGTGGAACAAGGTATGTGGATGTTGATTTTGTTGAGCATGGTTTAAGTTGAGTAAAATGTGTACAATCTAGCAATGAGCCTTCTGTAAAAGCATTTGGTATTGATTCTGCTTTAGAGTGTGTTACCGCCCATTTTGGTAAATTATAAAATCATTATGATTTTTTGGAATCTGAGTTAAATCTGTAGAGTAGTGCTTGGATTCATTAGAAGAGCTGGAGTATTTTGTATTTGGTTTGAGAAATTAATTTTTTTATTATTGTTGAAGAAGTCAATTCATTTCTTGGTGAAATTCGTAACAAGGTGGAGATTGTTAGAATTTAGGTTTGACCTGAATTCCTTGTTTGAAATATTAAAGAATTGTAATTGTAGTGAATATCAAGAAGAATTCAATTTTGGAATGCTATTGGAATCCTATATCAAGTTAAAATTCTAGTTTGGAAGCCCATTGGGAGTTGAAAATTGATATTAGATTTGAAAAAAAGTTTTGAATGGAAAAAAACACTTTGAAAGCATGTTTTGAAATATTAACCCGAAACCTAGCGCTTGAGCGCTGCTACAGTAATCTGTTTCGAAATTTTTCCCTTTTTTGTTTCCTACTTCGTTTTGAACTCGTATTTTGGGCATTTTACTTCATCAGTAACTCTATCAAGAGAGTTTGGACATTCTCTACATATTCCCTGTAAATACTTGGCTCTTCTATACAATTTAGTAACACAATTACATGTGAGAAAATAGATTACTAAAATTATATGACCAATGTAATATTTTTCTCTCTTCTCCATTACTCTTGATGCAATAAAATCTTCTAATTTCTCTGCCATATTCTTGTTTTCTTTTGTTCTTGATCAAATATTTCATTACTTTGCCATATAACTTCAACATATCAATCCGATGATTGATGTTACAACAAGTGGTATCAATCCTCACATTTCTAATGCGGGATTTTACCCTTAAAACAGTCCGTTCGTATATCTACTGTTGGGAATTTACTTAACATGCACAGCGGAAATAAAACAATTTTCAATTCCCAAACGAGGATCTGCAATGTGTTTAGATAGAATCTGTGATGAGAATGATACCTTTGATGAATTCCACAAACTCTTTTGCTTTTTCTTGAACTCCGATGATCACGGTCTTCAATCTAAACTGTCCAATTGTCCAGCCTCCAATGGTGATCCACACAGAAAACAAGAATGGTGGCTATGATTTCTTTTCTTGTGCTAGCAAGAATAATAAAATTCTCTACAGTTTTCAAACCCTAATAGTTTATTAATATAAGTCTAAATGGGTTTGACCCATCTGTTAAACTTAACCCGATCCAATATTTAATTAATCAAATTAATTAAATCTGATCCATGAATCAATTAATTAATTCGGGCCTATTAATAAACAACCCAATTAATTAATTATCCAACACTTGTCAATTAATTAATTGGTAAATCTCATTCTTCTGATTCTCTTTTGTGTGTGACCCAATAGGTTCCCGATCACGATACCTAACGACGTGAATTATTATTTTGATCTAATCAAAATTAATAAATTAAAACTCTCCTTTTAATTTATCACTAATTCACTTTCGTTGTCCCAAATTGATATCTAGCAATGTATCAGGGCAATACATGTGACGAGAAATATCACGTAGTATGACAAAATCAAACTTGTTCGTTTACCGTGAAACTATAATCCTTTCGTCAATATGATCCGATCAATTATGAGATATGAATATGTGTTAATCTCAAGTATCGATCATAGCTTTTATCCCACTGTTAAGTCAATACAAGTCGAAAACTCATTTCCGACTAATGAGTTCACCTTGGCCAAGGATTTCATTAACAACTTAACTAGATAAAATGTAGATCATAATCTCTTACTATCTAAGAGTGACCAATCCTCTATTGGTCATTCACAACCTTCATATGATTTTTGACATATCCGAACGATATTGTATTAGCGACCCTTGGCAGAACAACATTCAACACCACCAAAGTATGACTGTTCTCATATAAGGTACCATGATGACTTCAAGTCAAAGGACCAATTCCACTACCGAACGTTAGAGATTAATCACTAACACTCAGATAGTTATCCATGTGGAATCTCTCAGCAGGTCTCCAATATTTTGTTCTATAACAAAACATCCACGTGTTCATTCAAGTGTCACCACACTTTAGCTTGTAAGATCAGCTACTTACTTCACAAGTAAGAATGCCACACGCGATAATCTATCCGTAATAACGATATCCGTATCTCGTTATTACTTCGACTACGGACGATTTAAGATTCAGTCATATGTAATTTGTATCTCACAATCACAACTCCTTGTGATTAACAAATCACCAAAACTTGAATCTACGGATTCTATTATTTGATTTATTAGAATATTAATTCAATTAAATAATAGATATTGCCATACATATGCATTGATTATATATATTCAAAATGTTTATGTCCAAGTTGATTGGACCTAGGGCATAACACTTACATCTACTACAGAAAGCTTTACAAAATCTAAAGCAACTAGATCTTTAACAACTGCTATATACTCAATATGAAATGATTAAAATAAAAATACGAATTGTACCTTATCATCGATATAGGCAACCCAGAAACGGGCTATGGCCCGATCATACGGATCGGTCGGGAGGATGGAAGGACCACTAATCCAGGTATCTTCAATGTATTGAATAATGATAAGAGACTCGCAGATAGGCTTGTCATCATGGATAAAAACTGGGACTTTTTTGTGAACTGGATTTGTCTTGAGGAGGAGTTCACTTTTGTTTTGCAGATTCTCTTGAATGAACTCAAATTCAACAGATTTCAGCTTAAGGGCCATTTGAACCCTGGTTGTAAATGGGCTTGCCCACAATCCTAAAAGCTTTGCATCACTTGTTGACATATCCAATTCTCAAAAGCTAGAAAGTTTCAGTAATTCTGAAAATAAGCTAGATTTTATGTATGAAAACTAGTTTTCTTGATGTTAATGAATGATATCTGATCTTTAATTAATAGCATACTGCAAAATGGTATGGACCGAGTATAGGTAAATTATTGTGGCTTTTTTTATTTTAGTGCTGATATAGAAAAAAGTTGACTTTCCTGCTGGTAATGAAGCATAAAAGATATATTATAATACCATTGAGATCATTTGTGATCTACATTTCTATTCAACATGATCTCAGGCACAGATGCTGGTAAGCAACCAAAATTCATCTCTCACGCGTGTAATTAAACAAAGCCAATTGGTTCCAGCAGCTTAAGTGTATGGAGTGGACACGGAAACTAGTTTTATTTTCAATAATTTTGAGGTTGTTTATACAATTCTTCTTTATTACTTGGTTCAATTCATTACGACATCTACTCAAAGTCAAAAGCAACTAGATCCTCTAGGAACCACAAGGGATCAGGTTAGCAGCAGCCCTTGCATTTTAGTAAAACATGTCTCGACCATCTAAGTCGTCATTACCTTAATTTATTATTAATTGTAGTCAATGCTACTTATCATGTCACTCGGGCTGGGTCAGTTGCATAGTGATCCAGAATAGCCCGCTTACAGGCCTGAACCAACCAAGGACCTGGCCCACCACATTTCTCTGTGGCCCATTTCAAAGTGGGAGAGGCAGAGACAGGCTCACTGCCTAGGGGACAAATGTATAATATTTTTCTAAAAACCTTTTTCAGACCGGTTCCAGTATTCTCAGGAGGGTCAGTCCCGATCCCTTGCAGAGCCGCACATTTTGGCACTACTAGTTGCCCCGCGTGGGGGGGGGGGGGGGGGGGTGCTGTATGTATCTGTATTGGAGCACAATTTTTGCTGAAATTGATGCTACAAATTTTCTGATAATTCTGAAATCTTAGCACTAAGGTGTTCTAGAACTCAGCTATAAACTCTCTCTTTCTAATTGAATTATGAATGTTAAACCATAAAATAAAAATAAAAAATCCAAACTGAGTAACTTCGCCAAATAGCTTGCAAATTTTGGTGCATCAACTGTTGTTGATGACACAAGCTTATTATTGGACTAGTCCTCTGTTCATACTTGCATACAAGGACAAGATTTTGATAATGTGACAAATAATAGAAACCTTAAATTTTGCAAAGGTCCCGCGAGGATTCTCAGAGCACGTCTTGAGAGCATGAACCAATGTCTTCCCACGATATAGTTCAGTAGTAGGCATTTTCAATCTGAAGCAGCTTCTCCCTTGGCTTTGGACTTTTTTTTTGAGTTCTACAAGTTTCTGTGGTTCTGGCAGAACATCCTTAACAGCAATGTCTAAACAAACCCTTTCAGCTTATCCCACCAAGCCAGGAGGGTCTTGGTTTAATCAAGCCATTTTATACCTTTCATTATCTCTTTAGCCTTCACTCATCCCAGGTAGCATCCTGGTACATGTTGATATATGCTTAACATCCTTGTGTTGTTCAGCCCAGTTCTGTCAGCCCAATTGCTCTTAAGTAAATGTGACACGGGAAGCCCATTACTGTTCAGTCTCACGTTTTTGATAAAACACGCTTTTTGGTTGTTGAAAGATTGTGACACGTGGTGCTGGCACAACCGTTAGATGCATGGTGACTTTATAATTCTCCAGATATTTCTATTTTGACTGGACCATTCATTTCTCTTCTAGGGTTTTCTCTCCTTCGACTTTTGCTCTGTATTTTCTCTCTACTGAAATGGTGTTCAGTCTGTAATAGTTTAGGATAGATGATCTGTGTGATATCTAGTGTTGATTACAGTTGTTCTAGTTGTGTTTCTTCTAATTTTTGGTGAGTTGAAGTGTTGATTACTTGGTGTAATCTGAAATAGGAGAGTTTTATGTCTGAGGGTTGAATCGAGACATTCTTGGGTCTCTTATTCTTGTATATTGATAACGTTCTTCGATTCTAGTGGATTAGAGCGTTATTCACTTAGGTGAATGCTCAACGGGTGAGTAGCCAATTTTTGGTGAACATTCGGACCTGCGGGCGAAAAATCTTTGTGTTCTTTGTTGTTCTTGTTATTTTTGGTACTATTGGGACTGTAAAATATCAACAGCACAATGTCAATATACCCAACATTATCTCTACCAAAGAAGGCTTCTTCTTTGATACACTTGACAAAAGTCCCCTCTAACAAAACCAACCTTGAAATTTTCTCCAAAATTGAAGCTCTTGCTACGTCTCCCCCTGCCATTGCAAGCTTCCTGTGCAATGCAAACTACTGGTAACATTTCAAGAATATTAGATTACTACCATGTGAAAGAAAATAGAAAATATTAAATTCATTATAGAGATTTTAATGAGAATGGGGCAGCATTAGTTCCACTGTGCCTCTTGACTGTGAAAAGAATACGACATCAAAAACTAAACCCCTTTCCAAATAAATAGGGTGGGATATAAGAATCTTTTTCCTCTACTCTGTTTGAAGATATCAATATGTTTCATTGACTTAATCGTGTGGGTTGGAAAAATGTGTGCATCGACACATTTTTTACTTAAATGATGTTAATTATTTATTGATTGGCTTTCATATTTCATGAATTTTTATGGTCGAGCTGTATTATATGAGTTTGATTGAGCTATATTTGGATGGATAAAGTGTTGAGAGTTCTAAGTTTCGTTTTAGTGAAGTGCAAATTCAAGTTTGAACTTACGTGTTAACATACTCGAACAAAACTGAAAACTCTATAACTCGGGTTTTTTGTTTAAATTTTATATGTTGTACAAGTATTACAACACAATGTGATTATTAGTGCACCATTATGATTATCTTGCGTCGTGTAACATATTTGAGCAATTTCTACTTTTGTTGGACACTTTGAAAATAGTTAACTATAAGAAGTTCTAATTAAATAACACTATCTTATTGGCTTTCTTAATAAATTTAGGAGTATGTTTGAAAGTCAAATTGCAGCGGGATAAGTTGGTCATTAGATAACAAAGTTAGTTTTGCACGTTTAAATGAAACCTGGACGGAGTCGAGAGTTCTTTGCTTTATTCTCATTTCAACCTTGCTACATTATCAGACAGATTTGTCACATTCCTTGACAGAGACTAATTTTAAAAAAAAGACAGTTTTTGTACCAATCACTTGTTGCCACACCTTCATCTATCATCCAGGATGTCAAATTCATCTGGCAAAGTGACATTATTCTTCTCATTTAAATCAAAACTTTGAATTGCTTATCTGATTTGCAATAGTATATGACATTTGACTTGTATATGTTGAGACTCTTCAAATATTGAAAGATGATTCTTATCTAATTGTACAAGTTCAGATTTACTCTATTTGTAGGTGTTAGGCAAATTGTTGTCAAAAGACCTCCCTCGGGCGATGATGAATTACGTTGTATTAATTCAGTTGGCATAGTCCAAATGACTGAAAGTTAATCGAACACCACAATTGGTAAACCGACCCTAAACCGAACTTGGATGGCCCACCTATGTTTCTACTTGGGCCTTAGCTTGCTTATTGGGCCAAACCTAATTCTATACCTAATACTATATGTATGCTAACCCGTTTCTATTCATGCCTGTGTGTGAGAGACTTGTGCCTTGTGAGAGAAAACGTGACCTTGCTGTGTGCTCTTCGTCCCTTTTCTTCTCCTTTGCCTTTGTGGCTAGATTGTGGTTACAATACTCTCTTCACCATTAGACAAACCTGTGTGGGCAGTAGAAATCGGGTGGAGCAACCGTTTGGAGGCTTGGGGTTTTGAGTTTTCTCTTGTGGTGTTCGATTGGAGGATTCTGAGCCCGGTTTTCAAGGTGTTAAACGGTGTTTTAACTTCACATTTGGTATCAGAGCTGGTTGGTGGTGTATTGGGCTTCAAAATCCAGCAGAAAACGCAGCAGAAATCGACCAGGAAGTAGTTGAAAAATCTGTCCAGATTTTGGTGCGAAAATCAGACCTGCAATCTCGATTTCCGGCCATTCCAGGAGGAATTTGGACAAACGGAGACCGGATTTGGAACGTGCAGGTGGAGGCGCTGCTGGAGGTCCGGCGCGTGTGAACGGCGGCGGCGCGTGGGGACTCCGGCGACGACGCGTGGCGGCGCGTGGAGGCTTTTCCGGCGACGGTTTCTTCAGGCAGTTTGTTCCTTTTGATTTTGTGAACGTACTGATATATTTATTTTAGTGTTTCAGGTTTTGTAGAAAATATTGGACGATTTTGCCCTTTCGGTGATCGATACAGATTCGAGGTCAGAATCGCGCAACACATTTACTGAAGTACTTTAGGCCATAAATTGCGGCCTAAAGCAGTAAATTCGCAACTCTCGAAAATTACGGACTCAGACAAGTCCGCTCTGGTAAATTGGCTGATCCTCTTTTAATTTCAGCACTAGCGCGTCATCGTGTGGGGTGACAATAGGATTGGGGTTACCGTGTGGGGTAACCATTGCTTGTGCTAGAAATTAGGAATTAACTGTTTTTTCGTTTACTAAGTGTTTTTTGCTCTTTTGGTTAATTTCAGCATATTATCGTTTGTGATATATTGTGGGTGAAACTGTTTGTTGATTATCCTCCCGTTGCATTGATAAGTCCCTAGAATACCTAGATATTACCCGTCCGGAAATTTCTAAACGGTGTATACTTGCGAACCTAGGTCTACTTTGTGTGGCTTAATTGTGTCTTTGTGTTTCTTGTTTGAAAATGACAACGCACAATTTTGATTTGGGAACTTTTACTGGAAAAGGTGATTTTTCTATTTGGCAACAGAAAATGCGAGGTATTTTGGTTCAACAAAAGGTTTCGAAAGCCATTGATGGCAATTTTCCCGCTGATTTTTCAAAAGAACAAAAAGAAGAAGCTGATGAGCTTGCTTACACCTCTATTATTTTACACTTGTCTGACGCAGTTTTGAGAAAAGTGGGTAAACTGAAAACCACTAAAGAACTTTGGCAAAAATTGGAAGATTTGTATTTGCTTAAATCTACTCCCAACAAACTCTACTTACTCGAGCGTTTTTTCAGTTTCAAAATGGATTCTTCAAAAGAACTTGATGACAATTTAGATGTGTTTAACAAACTTGTACAAGATATTGTTAACTGTGGAGAGTCGGTGCCTGAAACATACAAAGCTATTATACTGCTGAATGCTATACCTGATATTTATCGTGAAGTGAAAAATGCTATTAAGTATGGTAGGGACACCTTGACACCTGAAATTGTCGTTGACTCTCTTAGAAGTAAAGAGATGGAGATGAGGGCTAAAAAACATGATAGGAAGAGCGGTGAGATTCACATGATGAGGAGTAGAACTTAGTTTAGGCAAAACAGTCATAATGGTTACCAAAGTAGTGGCGAGTCTAGTAGTAATGGATATAGAAGGAAAAGCAGGGGTAAGCCTAGATCCAAATCTAGGACTAAGGAAAGAAAATGCTATGGCTGTGGGAACACGGGGCATTTTATAAAAGATTGCTATAAAGAGAAAAATAAGCAAAAGGGTCGAGATAGAGACGAGGTGAATGTGTTGTCGTCTGACTCTGGTAATTGTGATGGTGAAATCTATATGATTACCAATTCTGTTGTTTCTTCTGCTGAATTAAACTCAATTGCAAATTCTCGTTTTCATGAGTGGATTCTTGATTCTGGTGCATCTTTTCATGTGACATCACATAAAGATTGGTTTGAAAATTTGTATGAATCAAATGATGGGCATGTTGTGTTGTGTGACAATTCTGCTTACAATGTTGTTGGCATGGGTGATATTACGTTGAAGTTTGATACTGATTTTGTGTATACTTTAAAGGACGTTAAATATATCCCTGAATTGTCTAGAAACTTAATTTCAGTAGGAAGACTTGAGAAATCTGATTTCACTGGTAAAATTGGAAATGGGATTTTGAAACTGATTAAAGGTGCACTCGTTTCTATTAAGGGTATTAGAAAAAATGATATTTATATAACCACTGGGGAAGTGATGAGAGGTTTAGACTCCTCTATATCTTACGCAAGTACGATCATACACACAAATGGCACAATAGACTTGCACATGTGGGTATTAAGGGGATTAAGCTTCTTAATGAAAAAGGTGCTTTTGGAAATGATCGTGTGTGTCGATTTGTCTTTCTGTGACCATTGTGTGCTTGGCAAACACCATAAAACTACTTTCTCCACAAGTGTTCATAATACTAGAACCATGCTTGAATATGTGCATTCGGACCTGTGGGGTCCATCTAGCACTCCCACCGCAGGTGGGAATATGTATTTCTTGTCTATTATTGATGACTATACTAGGAAAGTGTGGGTTTACCTTTTGAAAGAGAAATCCGACACTTTCGATAAATTTAATAATTGGAAAAGACAAGTTGAAAACCAAACTGGTAAGAAAATCAAGTTTTTGAGAACTGATAATGGTCTAGAGTTTTGTAACACTGATTTTGATAATATGTGCAAGGAAAGTGGAATAACAAGGCATAAAACGGTTCCTTACACTCCCCAACAAAATGGGGTAGCGGAAAGGATGAATAGAACCATACTTGATAAAGTGCGTTGCATGATGTTAAGTTCTGGAGTCCCGAAGTCATTTTGGGGCGATGCTGTTATGACTGCTTGTTATTTGATTAATTTGACTCCATCTGCTGCATTGAATGGTGATACTCCGCATGAAAAATGGTTTGGTAAACTTAGTGATTACTCCATGCTTAGAACTTTTGGTTGCACTGCTTTTTCTCATCAGAGTGAGGCAAAGCTTGAACTTAGAGCTAGGAAATGTGTTTTTCTAGGTTACCCCGAAGGTGTCAAGGGGTATAGGTTGTGGGATAGGAGCCAGAAAAGAGTTAAAATCATTGTGAGTAGAGATGTTACATTCAATGAGAGCGAAATGCCATGTTTGAAAGCTGAATCTGAACCTGTAAGTGAGGAAATACAAGGTGAAGAGAGTAGTCGGTGAAGGTGGAGTTAGGGAAACCTAGCACATTCATCCTGTTACAGAGTGAGGTGGAGACTCAGGAACAACAACCTGATGTCGAGAATGGAGATGAAGTAGCAGTAGAAGAATACCCTGAAGAAGAGAATCCTCTAGCAGAGTATAACTTGGCTAGGGATAGAGAGAGGAGACAGACTAGAGCGCCGGTGAGATTCGGTTATGAATCCGAGTTAGCTTTTGCTCATGCGAGTTATGAGGAGTTAGCTGATAGGGAACCGAAGACCTTTGAAGAGGCAATGAAGAGTGAACAATCTGAAGAGTGGTTTAAGGCAATGAGAGATGAGATGAGTTCTTTAGAGACGAATCAAACTTGGAAATTAGTACCTAAACCTAAAAATAAATCTACTGTTGACTGTAAGTGGGTTTTTAAGGTTAAGGAGGGTACTAGTGCTTCTGAACCCTTAAGGTTTAAGGCTAGGTTAGTGACAAAGGGATACACTCAGAAAGAGGGGGTTGATTACAATGAGATTTTTTCACCAGTTGTTAAGTACACTACCATTAGGGTCATACTTGCATTGGTTGCACATTTTGACTGGGAACTTGAACAACTTGATGTAAAAACTGCTTTTTTACATGGTGAACTTGATGAACAAATTTTTATGAATCAACCAAGAGGTTTTGAAGACAAACTAAAACCTGACTATGTGTGTTTCTTGAAAAGATCGTTATACGGCCTAAAACAATCACCTAGACAGTGGTATAAAAGATTTGATTCTTTTGTGCTATCTATAGGGTTTCATCGTAGCAAGTTTGATCACTGCCTTTACTTCCAACATAATGATGCTAGTAATGATTTTTTGTTCTTACTACTTTATGTGGATGATATGCTCTTAGTTGGTTCATCGCCTAAATGGATAAGTGATATAAAAACAAGTTTGAATGGTGAATTTGACATGAAAGATCTAGGAAAGGCTAAAAGAATCCTAGGTATGGAAATTGAAAGAGATATGTCAAATTCTATCTTGTGTTTACATCAATCCTCGTATATTTCAAAAGTGTTGAAGAAATTTGGAATGTATGATTGCAAATCTGTTACATTACCTGTAGCTAGTCACTTTATACTATCTAAAGATCAAGCTCCATGTAATGAAAAGGACGTAGAATACATGAGCAGAATTCCTTATTCAAATGTGATTGGTTCTGTTATGTACTTGATGGTTTGCACTAGACCTGATTTAGCTTTCGCTGTGAGCACGCTTAGTAGATATATGTCTAATCCTGGTCCTGAGCACTGGGAAGCCTTAAAATGGATGTTAAGGTATTTAAAGGGTACATGTAATGTAGGTCTAAAGTTTGGTGTTAATAACGATGGTATGAAACTGAAAGGATATGTTGATGCAGACTATGCTGGGGATAGGGATAACAGGAAATCCACTTCTGCCTATGTGTTTACCTTGTCTAACTCTTGTGTTAGTTGGAAATCACAGTTACAACACATAGTTGCACTATCCACAACAGAATCTGAATACATTGCTACTACTGAGGCTATTAAGGAAGCTTTATGGCTTAGAGGCCTTTTACATGAACTGTGTGTTCTAAATGATTATGTGGTGGTATATTCAGATAGTCAGTCTTCTATACATTTATGTAAGAATCCTGTTTTTCACGAACGCACCAAACACATTGATGTTAGACTACATTTCATTAGAGATATTGTGTCTCAAGAAGTGGTAAGGCTTGAGAAAATTCACACACAATATAATCCCTCGGACATTGGTACTAAGGTGCTACCTTTAGTGAAGTTTAGAAGTTGCAAAGATCTTCTAAACATCGGTGGAGGTAAATGATTTCCAATTTTATTGGTTCTCCTTTTCTGGATAATTACTAATGCGTAATAACTTTCTTTGCAGGTCCTTTAACACCAAGGTGGAGGTTTGTTAGGCAAATTATTGTCAAACGACCTCCCTCGGGCGATGATGAATTACGTCGTATTAATTCAGTCGGCATAGTCCAAATGACTGAAAGTTAATCGAACACCACAATTGGTAAACCGACCCAAACTTGGATGACCCACCTATGTTTCTACTTGGGCCTTAGCTTGCTTATTGGGCCAAACCTAATTCTATACCTAATACTATATGTATGCTAACCCGTTTCTATTCATGCCTGTGTGTGAGAGACTTGTGCCTTGTGAGAGAAAACGTGACCTTGCTGTGTGCTCTTCGTCCCTTTTCTTCTCCTTTGCCTTTGTGGCTAGATTGTGGTTACAATACTCTCTTCACCATTAGACAAACCTGTGTGGGCAGTAGAAATCGGGTGGAGCAACCGTTTGGAGGCTTGGAGTTTTGAGTTTTCTCTTGTGGTGTTCGATTGGAGGATTCTGAGCCCGGTTTTCAAGGTGTTAAACGGTGTTTTAACTTCACAGTAGGAAGGTATTAATGATATTTGGACTCTTCTTCTATAATTAGAGAAGCGGTTCAATAGAATTCTTCATGCCTTGAACAACTGAAGTTAGCGTATGTTTCGAAGTAAGAAAAAGATGTCCAGTACCTTGAGCTTTGTTCTTAAAAATGTTCATGGCTTCATGATCTTCCCAAATAATTTTTTGTAGACTTGAAAAACCAACGTGGAGTAATCTATTGAGAAGACAGCACGGTGACATTAAAATAAGAACGATGTACTTTTTTCGATCTGTAGAAGTCTGGGTACATTCATGGGGTGGCATAAGATCAAGACCAACGAGAAATTAATAAACTTATTCAATCACTTCTAGGTTAGTTATTCTTTAGAGAAATGCAATTCATCCCCACTGGGGATGCATCTCCAATCTATGTGGCGTTAATGTGGCATTAAATGATAGGTGAAATTAAATAAGTCATTTAATTTCACATATCATTTAACCAATCATTTACATCCATATAGACTGGGGATGCATTCCCACTGGGGATGAATAGTATTTTTCTATTCTTTATCTTAGATCATAATTTTACGGGGCGTTTCAAACATTTGAAGAGAAAGTGCCATTTGTCAAGATACGGTTTTGTAATAATTAATATGCATTAAATTGGATGTTGCCACGTGGACTCATCTAGGCCGTTGAAGTTGAACCATTGGTGTCTACCTTTAAAGTATCTTCAAAAGATTCCATGTCTAATCGAATATTTTTAAATCTGAGTGATATTTGGTTAGCCGTGTTCTTGAGTGATTTTGAGGCTAGTAAAGCTCTTACTGTAATCGAGATCAAGGCCTGACTCAAGCGATGAGAGCATAGGAGATTTATCTCCGAACCTTGGGAAACAAATCCTCCGTCTTCTCTCTTTTACGTTCTTTAATCTCAATTTTTTAGCTGATATAATCTCTAATATTCTGATTTCTGGGACTTTTAGTATTGAATAATGATAAGATATTCGCAAATAAACTTGTCAATATTCCTAAAAGATTTGGATCATTTTGTGCCACATCCATTTCTAAGAAGGTAGCAGTTGAAGAAAATTTCAAACTAAGATCTTATGGATACTGTTAATTGAGGAAGAGACCTCGTCATAAATGCTAGAAAAGAGTTGACTTTCCCTATGCTAATGATGCATAAAAAGGATATTAAAAATCCCATTGAGATCATATGCATACGATCTTCATTAAATTCATTTTTTTTTGGTAATCTTATTAATATTTTAGTAAAATATTATTAATCTTATTATTTTTTTAAAATAAGATTCCAACTCGCAAGGTATATTGTATATAATATATTTAGTAAAATGAATGAAAATTTACGGCAAACGATTTTGACTCGCGACTTGATAGACGATGTTACATGCACACCATTGATCTAAAGGGCATTATGTTGAAGTTACACTTTACATAAATAAATTTGTCCTCTCTCTACTGTCTGAATATTAGGTTATTCAAATCGTATCATAGCAGCAAATTTTTTTGGGTTCGAGTTTCTCAACCATTTAATTTATTAATTCTTACACGTAAAATATTTGATGAAAAATAATTTTAAAATTCATGTGAGATGGGGTGTTCAAAATACAATTTAAGATAAGTTACAAGACAAAATACTTATTCAATCTTGCAAGACTCAACTAGGGAAAAATTGTCGGAACTTTTGTTATTTTAGTTAGGAGGGGACAAGAAAATAGGAACAATGTACTTTTTTCGATTTGTATAAGTCCGGGTCCATTCATGGAGTGGCATAATATCAAGACCAACGAGAAATTAGTAAACTTATTCAATCACCTTCTAAGTTGTTCTTTACCTTAGATCATAATTTTACGGGGCGTTTCAAACATTTGAAGAGAAAGTGTTATTTGGCAAGAACCAGTTTTGTAACAATCAATTGTCTTGTGGAATCATCTAGGCCGTTGAAGTTGAACCATTGGTGGCTACCCTTAAAGTATCTTTAAAAGATTTTTAATGTAAGATAATCTTTATTTAAATAATCAAAACAATAAATTAACTCCAACAACTCTTCACTTTAATTTTTCTAAAATAGAGAGTTCAACTTCTAGATTTGGAGAGTCAAATTCACTCTCCATTTGTAGTTTACAAAAGTCACATTAAATAAATGAATTCGATAATTCTTGTTGTACATAATTTATGTACATAGAGGGGTACATAATGTAATGTGGCAACCATCCGGTGGTTAATGTGAAAGTGTGATATTTGAATTAAAGGTTGGATATGTGCCACGTGTAATTATGTAAACCATTATGTGAAAATTTATGTACCCCTAACAAAGTTCGAATAAATTACAAGTTTTAATTCTCCATTTCTTATATTATTATAATCGCTTTTGAATATTTTAACAATTAACATTTAAAAAGAAATAAAGCCCCAAGTACAGGGTATTCTTCACATGGGACTTACATGGCTCTCACTGTAGCGAAGGGCCCCACGTGTAATAAAAAAATTGCACGTGGGCCCCATGTATGTGTGTGGCCTAGCAGGGGCATGAGAAAAAGGCCCCTGTATGTGTAGCCTATCTCTTTAAAAAAAAAAAATGCATTAGGCACTCTTAAAATTTAAAGAGTCTTAAAAATGCCATTATACACTTTGTTTACTCTTCTTCAATGATTTTCTTCTCTATTTAATTTAATTTTTTTTTAAAGCGAGTCTCTTCTGTAAACACCAAGATTCCATCTCTAATAGAATATTTTTAATTCTGAATGATATTTGGTTAGCCGTGTTCTTGAGTGATTTTGAGGCTAGTGAAGCTCTTATTATAATTGATATCAAGACCTAACTCAAGTGATAAGAGCACATGAGATTTATCTCCAAACCTCGGAAAACAAATCCTCCATCTTCTCTCTTTTATGTTCTTTAATCTTAATTTTTAGCTGATATAATCTCTAATATTCTGATTTCTGGGACTTTTAGTATTGAAAATAATGATAAGAGATTCGCAAATAAACTTGTCCATATTCCTAAAAGATTTGGATCATTTTGTGCCACATCCAATTCTAAGAAGGTAGCAGTTGAAGAAAATTTCAAACTAAAGATCTTATGGATACTGTTAATTGAAGAAGAGATCTCGTCATAAATGCTAGAAAAGAGTTGACTTTCCCCATGCTAATGATGCATAAAAAAGATATTAAAAATCCCATTGAGATCATATGCATACGATCTTCATTAAATTCATTTTTTTTTTGGTAATCTTATTAATATTTTTGTAAAATATTATTAATCTTATTATTTTTTGTAAAATAAGATTCCAACTTGCAAGGTATATTGTATATAATATATTTAGTAAAATGAATGAAAATTTACGGCAAACGATTTTAACTCGCAACTTGATGTACGATGTTACATGCACACCATTGATCTAAAGGGCATGATGTTGAAGTTAAACTTTACATAAATAAATTTGTCCTCTCTCTACTGTCTGAATATTAGGTTATTCAAATCGTATCATAGCAGCAAATTTTTTTGGGTTCGAGTTTCTCAACCATTTAATTTATTAATTCTTACACGTAAAATATTTGATGAAAAATAATTTTAAATTTCATGTGAGATGGGGTGTTGAAAATACAATTTAAGATAAGTTACAAGACAAAATACTTATTCAATCTTGCAAGACTCAACTAGGGACATTTTATGTCTCTCTTTTTTAACCATTGTGCTATCATAAGATTGCTCACATGTTTGCTAATAAATTTGATTTGATAAACAATAATGTTTTTAAATTAGGTTGTTTATTATTCGAGACCAACTTGATTAGTTTTATTAATGTAATCTGATTACGTTAACAACCATGTCTTAATTTTTATCGTATTTGACTCTTAGATAAACCATTAAATTCATGACAAACTTGAAAAGTTCTCGAATATAAAAATAAATATAAACGATAATTCCTTAAAATTAGAACAAACAAAATTATATGTAAACAGTTTTGAGTCTATCTCATCCAAATCGAGACTGTTTATTGCTTTGGTGGCTATTTTTGTACAATACGACTCTCTTTGATTACACAAAACATTTGGCATCTACCTTTTATGGATACGACAATTGGAGCAAATGTGATAACGGGACAAAAAATAAAAATAGAAAAATATTTTCTTATATAGTCTTCTTCATGAGTAAAAGAGAATCTTGGTTTAAAACACTGAAATTCACTGCCGCATAAAGTTAAGTGATCAAAATAAACACCAGGATCAACATAAAACTTTACTAAAAGTTCAGTACCAGAAAGCCAAACAAACAGTGAAGAAGACAGTCCAATAAATGTCATTTATTTGTTATCACCAACAATCTCCCACTTTTTCTTATCTTACACATTTATTTGTCCAAACAAACATCTTTTCCATTCTAGCCAATTTCATCCACTGAGATTTTGTGCATAATGTCAATTCAGCCTTGAATTATTGCTCAACTTGACTGAAAAGTCATCTCTTATTTATATATAAATTTAGCTTTCAGGTTTTAGTGCATTGATTAATGGAAAATTCAAATCCCAGTGAGTTGCTTTCTGGTTCCTTGACGAAAAGGGTATGAAATATCAGCGGCTTCTGGAAGGATATATGTGTATTTTATTGAACCCCACTTTTTTCTTCAGTGAAGATAAGGGGTTTTTATTGAAGAGTTGTTGCCTGTAATTATGTCATATTATCCTTCTGGGAAAACAGTGGAAATGAATAAAATTCTCACAGTATTTTGTGTACTTCTCTTGTTCTCTTATCCTTCTTGTGCATTGCCCTTGTGCACTGACTTGAGTAAGTGTGTGTGAATTCTTGATTCTTTAATTTCGTTTTCCAGCTATAAGTACTTGGATAGACCTCGTCTTTAAAACCGGCTTGAAAGGGTAGGGTGCTTGATGTGGTGATCAATGTACACAGTAGACTTTCCACGAGCGATACGAAATTCAAAAGTAATCATGGTTCATTATTTCAATTCCTATGGAACCATACTAGAAATAGTGCTTTCTAAGTCACCCCATCCGCATCAAGGTGTCTTGTGAGACGGGATGTCTACTGTGATACCACTGTCTTGTTCTTGGTAAAACTCACCCTTAAAAGTGGTTCGTAAGGAGGGTGCTCAAAGTGATTATAAACTCGCAGAACCATGTAAGATTTGGGAGTAATTGTTACATTTTATTAAATTTTCTTTGCTTTTTTTCTATGTGACATATACAGGAGCACCTACAACTCCAAAGAGCAGTTTAGCATTCTGTCCATATAATGGAAAATCCTGCTGTAATCCATCAGAAGATCTGGCATTGCAGAAGAGGCTCCAGGCCATGAACATTTCTGATACTGCCTGTGCCTCAGCTGTGAAATCAATCCTCTGTGCAGTAAGTTGTTAATTTATAGATCAGCACTTTGTAATCCATTTTTCTTTTTTTCTTTTTTGAAGCTTATGAATAAAAAAAGGCTATGTTCTTCAATATATTGCACAAAAATGTTGATAATCATGCCTGTCTGTTATGGAAAATGGATATTTAGGTACATAATTAATTCTGAATTTGATGAAAAGTTCAACACAAAGTGGACTGTTTGTTCTAATTGCCTAATATTAATTCTTTTGTTCGAAATCTAAGTAAATATAGTTCCACAGATTTTTGTTTGACAAAGCTGAATAAAGATTGAAGTTTTAATATAGCCGATTAAGAATTAGGCAAATATTGCTGAGTTACTTTGCTTCACAACGATAATGGTTTTACGAGCACGAGATTGGATCCATTCAAATTAATATATATTTTGAAGATATTTATCATTATGTGGTCAAAAACAGAGTTTCTGCTTATTCTTCATAAACAATTTTTCTTCTTCTTTTCTCCTGATATTCTTGTACCAAGGCATTGTAGTGTGTACAATTTAACAGTAAAAATGGGATTCGTTTTATTAAACCCTTTTTCATATTCTGATCAAAAACTTAGTTAACCTTTTTGAGATTATTTATGAAAGCTTTATCTCTGCAGACTTGTGATCCATTCTCAGCAGAGTTACTTAAGGTAAAATCGGATCCTCGTACTGTTCCAATCCTTTGCAATTCGACTGCTGGCACAGCTGTCTCATCTTTGTCAGATAACGACTTTTGTTCAACAACATGGAATTCTTGCCAAAATGTACCGATCCTGAATTCTCCCTTTGCCCCTTCATTACAAAGTAAGGCTCAAGTGCCACAAAATGCCAGCTTATCCAAACTCACTGACCTCTGGCAATCAAAATCTGATTTTTGTGACGCATTTGGTGGTGTCACGGATGAGATTTCCCTTTGTTTTAACGGTGAAGCAGTCTCTCTTAACAAAACCAACACTTTGCCTCCACCAAAAGGCTTGTGTTTGGAGAAAATTGACAATGGATCTTATCTTAATATGGTGGCTCATCCAGATGGTTCCAACCGGGCTTTCTTTTCTAACCAGGCCGGGAAAATTTGGTTGGCCACGATTCCTGATCAGGATTCAGGAGAGGTAATGGGACTTGATGAGTCGAGTCCATTTGTAGACTTAACAGATCACGTTCATCTTGATACTAGTTTCGGGATGATGGGAATGGCTTTTCATCCAGACTTTGCAAAAAATGGCCGTTTTTTTGCATCATATAATTGTGACAAAGAGAAGTCTCCAGGATGTGGTGGAATTTGTGCATGTAATTCGGATGTAGGATGCGACCCCTCGCAGTTAGGTTCTCTCGATTCAGGACCGCATTGCAAATATCAGACCGTTGTTTCAGAATTTACTTCTAATGGAACTGCTTCAAATCCATCGATGGTATACCTTCTCTCTCCTTTTTGTGTTTAGAAATGAATCTTAGAAATTCTTTCTAAGCTCAAAAGTTACCTTCAAAAGTATGCAGTAACATACTTCAAAGAAGTTATTTTTAAGTAACTTTGAAGTTTAGCAAAACATGCTGTTAGCGTTCACCTGATTTTAGTAATATATGATTTCTAGGCTGAAAAGGCCAGTCCATTTGAAGTAAGAAGAATATTTACAATGGGGCTTCCGTTTGGAGCAAATCATGGTGGCCAAATACTTTTTGGGCCGGAAGATGGATATCTATACATCATGATGGGAGATGGTGGAAGCAAAGGAGATCCCTATAATTTTGCACAAAATAAGAAGTCATTGCTCGGAAAGATAATAAGGTTCGATGTGGACAATATACCAAGTAAGTTTTGACACCAATACATTGTTAAGGTAGAATGTACCATAGTAAATAGTATTAAGAAAGAAATTTTTTTTTAATCTTGTTCATTATGCTATCCAGTATCCAATACTTCATACTAAAATCTATATTTCTCCTGTACAATTTTAGTTCTATACTTACAATCCCAATTGCATAAAACTTAATATGTCCGTTGAATGTTTCTCTTAAATTCTTTTATGCACGATTTATTCTTGTTTCTACACGGTTCTGATTTTCAGGTGAAGAGGAGATAGTTAAACTTGGACTGTGGGGAAACTATTCTATCCCACGGGATAATCCTTATTCCGAAGATAAAGAATTGCGGCTGGAAATTTGGGCCCTCGGTTTAAGAAATCCGTGGCGTTGTAGCTTTGATTCAGAAAGGCCTTCCTATTTTCTCTGTGCTGATGTTGGACAGGTTTTGGAGATTTCTAGCCAGTTTTTTCAATTCTTTAAATAAATGTGCTTACTGATAGGATAAATGCTTGGTTTAAATTTTGCAGGATCAATATGAAGAGGTAGACGTCATATCAAAGGGGGGAAACTATGGATGGCGTGTTTATGAAGGTCCTCTTGTTTTTAAACCTCAGCAAACTCCGGGGGGAAATACTTCTGCTAATTCCATCGATTCAATTTTGCCCGTAGTGGGATATAGTCATTCAGAGATAAATAAACTAGGATCTGCAGCAATATCAGGAGGATATTTCTACCGTGCCAAGACTGATATGTGCACATACGGAAGGTAATATACAATTCTTTCTTCATTAGTTCATAAAATCTAGAATATGTTTTGTTGGACAGTGTGGAGCTTAATCATATTGATCACTAATCTTTTGAATTCTGATCGACCTATTATCTGTTCAGGGGCATATTCGCATTATATATTTGTATTAGGCCGATCTAAAATTTTATAGTAGGACCACATTCTGTGAGACATTTTGAGAGGCATGAAATCACTATAGTACTCTTCTTATACATTAGTTAAAACCCGCAACAGCGAGTTAATATTTTCTGTAAATCTTTGTGTCCTTTGCTTGTATCTTAATTTCTCTCTGTTTACTATTGCTACTGAAGCTGGATTTGGGGTTTTAATCTGCAACACTTCTGGCAAACTAACCTAGAATGATTATATGCAGTTACTTGTATGGAGATTTATATGCCAATCATATATGGGCAGCATCAGAAACTCCCCAAGACAGTGGAAACTTTTCTACAACAGATATCCCTTTCAGCTGTGCTCCAGATTCTCCTATCAAGTGCAGCTCAGTGCCTAATAGCAATCTTCCTGCTTTAGAATACATTTTCTCATTCGGTGAGGATAACAGGAAAGACGTTTTCATTCTAACACAAAGTGGAGTGTATCGAGTTGTTCGTCCAAGTCGTTGTAATTATAAGTGCTCAAAGGAAAGGGTAATATCTACACCTAGTCCTCCTCCCCTGGCTCCTTCTCCTGCTGACCTTACTACTCCACATTTCAAATTTATGCTTATCTGTGTAAGTTTGCTTTTACTAGGATTTCTTTTGTAACATGAGTGGTTTTGCTTTCTCTAATATGAGACAATAGTATTGACTACCAATTTTATAAATTCCTCCATCGGTTAACATTGTCTCTTTGTTTACATGGAACTTGGGGTCGGCTACACAATTTTTTTTTTTCACTCCTTTCGATTAATTATTATTACTAAAATATTTTAAGCAATTAGATCCTTAACAACTACAATACATCATGTTAGTTTTGGTCTTACACCTTCCTCTTCTGAATTCTATCAACATCGCATCACTCATGCGAAATGGACCTCTTTTCAGTCTATGAAAACATGCCACAACCATCTATTCTTAAGACCAAAGAGTCGGGTGTAAAGGAGGTAGAGCTCTCCGTTCCTGGTGGCGAAATCTCTCAATAAAGCAGCTAGGCCATTTTCCTATCTCTAAAGGGGCTTTCTTCATTCCCATGTTTTATCCACATCGTGACCATTTCTAAGTCACTAACATTAACCTTATAGGAATCTTTCTATCATGCAGAATTCTTGTAGCACTTCTCTTTCTCATCCAACTCACTCTAGTCCTGCGGAGTACATCCTCTTCGGTCGTCATTTCTCATTGATAACAGGTTGTATCTTGACAAGGAACTGCACTTGTGCAAATTCTATTAAACCAAAGCATGAACTTTGTTGAGATGGGTGAAACCAAAAGCTCACTATCCTAGCACACAAATCCCCAGAATGCAATTAAAATGCACATTCTTACTGATATGTGCAATTTTGTGTGACCCAAGCATCCTGACCTAATGCTCGGGGTTGAAGTCCTATCTCAACTCAATGTCCTGACATTATCCCTCGATATGTCCTCGAAAAATATTGGAGTCCTCGGGACACTATCCCCGAGGACTATCACCACGGTTTCACGAGATTTAGATGGAAATGTTCTCGGGGTAAGTCCTCGGGATGACCTTTTCATGCCTAGGGTATGCGTGTGCTCGGGAACTTTGCTCGAGCATCCTCGAGCATAACGTCCTCGGGACATCTCGAGGATGGACCACCCCGAACTGCCCTTAGATTTACTTTGATAGTCCTCGGGATTGTTGTGCTCGGGTCATTTACTTGGATCATTCCGACGTATTCCTAAGTCAAAATACGTTAGTCCTTGTCCAGTGAGGATCCTAGCTTTACTCAATCACTCCAACCTAAAGAATCCTAAGTCAAAGAGGATTGTTGTCTTGGATAAACATAAATTGGGACTCCTAATTATGATCCAACACTTATCCCAACAAACGCTCCTAGAAATAAGGATACGAATCCTACTTGAACTACACTACCTACCACTATAAATATGGCACTCTCATTCATTATCAAGGTACGTTTTACACACATATATTCAGCATATATTCTCTCAACTTCCCTATTTGACTTAAGCATCGGAGGGCGACGAGGACACACCTTGACGCATTTGTTTCAGGTACCGGAAGATCTTGTTCGTGAACATCTCGGCGATCAAGCTCGGAATTCAACAGGTGACGATTTTTGGTAAGATCACTTACTAAATAGTGAATCTTTCTCCTACACCACCCCCCCCCCCCCCCCCTCCTCTATTTCCCCACACACACAGAAAATTTCACCCATCGCTCTCTCTCTCTCTAGTGTGCTAGTAGCGAGTGATCACCATGAAAAGTTCCTCCATTTGCCTTTCCTCACTTCTCCTCATTTTCCCCCGTTTAATTTCCTCCCAAACCTGTCAAAAAAACTGTGGCAAAATCCCAATAAAGTATCCATTTGGCTCTGGCCCTGGATGTGGGGATCCACACTTCCAGTCTTATGTAACCTGCAATGATCAGCAGCGGCTCACATTCACCACACACACTGGTTGCTACACCATAACCTCCATTGATTATAATCACCAAGTCATTTACATCACTGATCTATTCATTGATTGTGATCAATAAATTCGTTAATTTGTGATTAATAAACAATATATGATCTATAAAAATTCGAGATTGTATCTAAATTTATAACCATAAATCACAATTTGTTAAGTTAAAATAATCCAAGTCTAAGAGCAGAAATTTATCTTTAAATCCATTAATATAGTCAACTTAAACTTAAGAAAATTTAAACCGTTTTGACAACTTTAACTTTTCGATGAAATTTTCATTCTATAAGAACCTGCCAGTCTGGAATAGTTGAGTTTATGGGTAAAGAAGATATATTTACAAGACTACTAATAGAGAAACGAAGAAAATAAAAAACTTATGTTTGCACATTAAAGTTTTTCTTTTCTACTTCGAAGTAGTCTCTTTATTAATTGGACCCGTAAAAAGTGTAGTGTTTAAATGAGATGGGACAAAAGATTACGTAACTAATGGTATTTCCCACTTTAATTATTGCTATTCGCGTAAACTTTCCTCATTAAGGTGAAAAGGTACAAAGTGAGAGCAATCAATAACGTTTTACTTATTGTTGAATCGAGCTCAATATTTCAAATTCGACTTAATAATATCGTTAAAAAAAAAAAAAAAAAGAACAAAAGTCGCACTTGTCAAGTTTCGATTGCGAACCCTTAGAAAATTGTGGAAATTTTTGTGTATAATAAATTTATCACATTATCTAAATGCATTTAAGGATTCACAAATATAATCTGCCTTCAATATCTTGTTGTCAAGCCTCATTTTTCTTTCCAATTTTTCATTATTTTATTGAATTATTTACTAACTGCAAACATTTATGGAATATCTCTATGGCACGTTTGGAATTTGCTTCTAGAGCCCAATTTCTGATTATCTAATAACTACTATTTTAGGGGTTCGATAAATTTAAAAAAAAATGATTATGAAAGAATATGTTGCATGTAGTAACGAATTTTGAGAAGCATTGAAAGAGTAACTTCTCAGATTCTCCTGTTTGATGCACATTTTGAGTCCAAGAATACATTTTTTTATTTGATATGATGGGGAATATGTGGTTGAAAAAGAGTAAAAGTTATTGATGTGATGAAAAATATTATTTTATTGAAAAATGTATGGTTGAAAACGAGTAAAAGAATGAGAATGAAAAAAAAAATGTGACTCAAACAACTTCTCCAATTATTCATTATTAAAATACCAATTTTAACTCACATCAATAAAATTAATTTTTTATATCCTCAATTTGTTACTATTGCATGTATTGGTTTTCTAATTGTATTAATTTTGAGATTTAATTGATATTATTTGTTTTCCTTTTAGAAGAATTATAGTGAATATATTATCTCAAATAAATATTTAATAATAAAACATATATAAACACATTTGATAAAATTGACGGAATGTATAGTTAAAAAGTTGTGGATCCCATGACATGTATAATTAAAATTAATTGTTGACTTTTACTTAAATTTTACTGTAACTTTTTAGTTGAACCAAAGAGAAGCTTAATGTTATATAGAAACAACAATTCAAGACTTCTGTTTACTAAGCCTCTATTTGGTTCAGCTAAAAAAATTGATTAGAATTTAAGCCATAGTTTGATTCTCCATTATTTGCAAAATACATTTTTTTTTCGTCTTCTTTTCAATCATACATTTTTCAATAAAATAATATTACACGCTAATTCAAAAAATTTCTTATTTTTTAACCACTCATTCTTCATCAATTTACTATTTCAAAATATATTTTTCTACATCTTCTTTTCAATCATGCCAATTCAAATTTTTTCCTTATTTTTTAACCACGCATTTTTCTTCAATCTAATATTCTAAAATGCATTCTCAAAAGAAAATGGGGCTCAAACAAGCTCAAATCAAAGTTAATAATTAATTTTAACTACATATTTTATGATATGAGACTTACAACTTTTCAACTACAAATTTCATTCACTTTTATCAAAATCGACTTAAAAACTTATTTTTATCTGAACCGAGCAGGGGTTAAACGTTGCATGTTGATTTTCAAACATAAAATAATTCTAAAACAAAAGTTTTCAATATATTCTTTTCTTTGTGCTAGAGCTGATTCGCAATACACCAAATTAAGCCTAAGAGATCCAATTATGAAAGATCTTAGGTCCGTTTGATTGCAATGATGGAAAATGGGTGGAAAGAAAATGAATTATACGGAAAGTAATTGCATAGAAATTGTTTTATAGGGAATTGTTAATTAAGTGTGTTTGATTGGTATAATTTTCCACCCAAAAAATTTTTAAATTTTGTGTTCGTTTGGTCTTCGTTTGCATTAAAATTGTCCATTATAGCGATAATTTTTTCCACAATTGGTTATAAAATTTGTTTCCATTGCCAAAAAGTAAAAAAAAAAAAATTACCATACCGAATATCATTCGTTTGGCTTTGTTTTACATGAAAATTGTCAATAAAAACGAGAATTTTGTTTACCACTATGTCTGGATTTTTTTCCAATAGCTAAAAAAAAAAAAGGAAGGAAAAGCTAGAAAATAAAAAACCAACCAAACCAAAGGAAATCATATTCCTCTCACGCAAGGAAAGTAGGCGCGTCAGTGGTTTGGGAAGAAAACATTTTCTAGGGAAAATGGAACCCATTTGGAAAAACTTTTCCATTCTCCCTAGAAAATGGAAAATATAAAACATACCCTTAGTGTGTACTTCTTTAAGTGGTTGTCAAAATTTCATAAGTACTTTTTTCTTTCCTCAAATTTGGTAAGTACCTTTTTTGGATCCAAAGCTTAATTTCTGCTCTTTTTGGGTCTGTCAATCTAAAGCAGCACGTTATATGTTTAACCTTTTTAAGGGTTTTGTCCACGAAATTAACAGCGAACATACTTTTCAACTTACCACACATTGTTTTTATAAAATTTACATTCCCTATGTATTTTTTGTCATTTCATCCATGTTTTACATTCACAATGTATGAACTGAAGATCGTATATCTTTTAGAGCATATACAATAACCTCCTGCAAATTACGAAAGAAATATTTTCATAGTATAATTAAAAATAAGACAAAAAATATCGATTTTTCCTAAGAATCATATTAAGAATAACTATGATTCCTCCAAAAACAAGAAAATGCTAAATTCAGACAATTTCAGAATCTGTCAATTCTTTTGTAATTCTCTGACGCCAACCATTGTTGTCATTGTTCTTATAGACCAAACCCTCCATTTTTGTCCATCTTCCAACTACTTTATAATGCTGCAAACCCCTATATAAATACTTAAAAGCCCCTAGTAAATTAAGCATTTATTAAATTATAAGTTGGGAGAGTGCTTCTTTTGCTAGAGCAGTTTCGTGTTAGTCTCAGATTCATCCATGGCTGAAATAACTTTTCCGACTGTTGAGGATTGCGCAACAATAGGGCGTGAAAAGGACACAGTTGTCGCAGACATGGATGGAACCTTGCTTATAGGGAGAAGCTCATTTCCTTATTTTGCTTTAGTTGCCTTTGAGGTTGGAGGGATTTTAAGGCTTCTATTCTTGCTTTTAGCTTCACCGTTAGCCGGTTTGCTTTATTATTTCGTGAGCGAATCAGCAGGAATCCAAGTTCTCATCTTTGCAACGTTTGCAGGGATGAGGGTTTCGGATATTGAATCCGTGGCACGTGCTGTTTTGCCTAAGTTTTACTCGAGTGATCTTCATCCCGCGTCATGGCGTGTTTTTTCTTCGTGTGGGAAACGCTGCGTGCTCACTGCGAATCCCAGGATTATGGTGGAAGCATTCTTGAAAGATTTCTTGGGTGCTGATATAGTTTTAGGGACTGAGATTTCAACATACAAAGGGAGGGCCACTGGATTTGTTAAGAAGCCTGGAGTTTTAGTTGGGAAGAATAAAAGCTATGCTCTTAAGAAGGCTTTTGGAAAGACAAAACCAGAGATTGGATTGGGTGATAGACACACTGATTTTCCCTTCATGAATTTGTGCAAGGTATGCTATTTAAACCCTAAAAAAACTTCAATTTTGTTTCTTACCTTGATCTATTTTAGAATTAGCTAGAATGTGTTTGTTAGCCACTCGTCTAAAGGTTTAAGTTCTTACAGAAGGGCTACATGTATTCATTCAAATTTGATCTTCAACACGATCGTTCATGTGCAAACAGAGTTCATTTTTTGGCAAAGATCCAATACTAAAACAATTTTTCATAAATGGGGCAAGACTTTAACTCGAGTACTTTTTTTCTAGCTCTAATGTCAATAAACATAAGTCTAAAAGCTTCAACTATGAAAGAGGTGACGGTTATTTATTTAAATTGTATTTTCAAACCGTGTTTGAGTATTTTACTTAAATTTTCTTTTCAACGCCTTAATTATAGGCAAGACACTTCATAAATGGGATACTTTTCATAGATAAATGACAACGAGAATTGCACTTTGAATTTAATGAGTGATAGTATTGATGAGTTTTAATTACATTGACTACATGAGAGATCACCTTATGAAAAGATTGTCAAAGTGTATAAATGCTTACAAATTGGTCAAACCCTACACATTTAGTGAGATCCACAATTTTTATGTGTTTTTTAACCACACGTTAAGACTCGCTGCTTATAATCAATTATAAGCAATGACAAACATGCACTTAAATAAACACTTACTTTTTTCAATTGTATCACTATATATCTTAGTGAAGGTCCAAGATGTTAATGTGATAAAATATCGATTGAATCTGAGCTCTCTCCACAAATTATGTTTTAAAACTCTATAGGAAAGAAGTAGCATCTTACATGCTTTGTTCTATTGAGTTCTTGACCTGAATTTGCAATATATAGGAAGTAACCAAAGTTTGAAATTTACAGGAGGGTTACATTGTACCACCCAAACCAGAAGTAAAGGCTGTAACAGTTGACAAGCTTCCTAAGCCCATCATTTTCCATGACGGCCGCCTCGTACAGAAACCGACGCCGTTGATGGCTCTAATAATCATTCTCTGGATTCCGGTAGGCTTCCTCCTTGCTTGCCTCCGTATTGCTGCCGGTTCGCTACTCCCAATGCGTATGGTATACTACGCTTTCTGGGCACTCGGCGTTCGTGTCACCGTTAAAGGCACCCCTCCGCCGCCTGTTAAGAAATCTAGCGGCAAATCCGGTGTTCTCTTCATTTGCTCCCACAGAACCCTCCTTGACCCAATATTCCTCTCTACCGCCCTTGGTCGCCCCATCCCTGCCGTCACTTACTCCGTCTCCCGTCTTTCTGAGATCATCTCGCCAATTAAGACCGTCAGACTTTCTCGGGACCGTGCCACCGACGCATCCATGATCAAGAAACTGCTAGAGGAAGGTAATGTTGAAAAGACTCTAAATGCATGTTTTGTATAAAGTACTGAATAAAATAGAAGTGGAACAATATAATAAATAAAATATTTTATTATATTTAAAATACCATCCAAAACTATCTAATCTTCGTGCCAAACGTAATATAAAATTTAAAAATAGTTCTTATTTTGTCAAACAAAATCTAAAAAACATTATTACTAACAAAACTTACTTTTCGACAATTAACTTAAGCTTAGCCCAAATATGCTCGTATTTATTAAACTATATCAATTTCAAAACCTTGTCGTTGAATTATCTATTTAAAAGCTAAAGTTGTTAGAGGATCGGACAACTTATTTCTTTAAATTATTTATTCAACAGGTGACCTAGCCATATGTCCAGAAGGAACCACCTGTCGGGAACCTTTCCTCCTCCGATTTTCGTCATTGTTCGCTGAACTAACCGATGAACTCGTGCCGGTGGCGATGGTGAACCGGATGAGCATGTTTCATGGAACCACAGCTCGAGGTTGGAAAGGGATGGACCCATTTTACTTCTTCATGAACCCTAGTCCAGCATACGAAGTGACATTCTTGAATAAGCTTCCTAAAGAATTGACATGCGGTTTGGGAAAATCTAGTCATGAAGTTGCAAATTACATTCAGAGGGTTATAGCTGCAACTCTTTCCTACGAGTGCACCAACTTCACAAGGAAAGATAAATACAGAGCACTTGCTGGAAATGATGGCACCGTTGTGGAGAAACCTCAGATTAAACGGAACAAAGTAATGGGCTGCTAAGGTAGTATAGTTCATTTAGTATACAGTATTGGACAATATATGGTATAATAATGGAGTTCTGAACCTTTTTTTTTAAGTATTATCAAGTGTTGTCCAGTATTTATGTACCAAAGTACCAGTATCAAAATGTAATAACATCTTCTTCCTATTGACCAATATTTGCCACCATATTCCATGGCTAAGAATTCAAGAGTGAAAATTTGTAGGAGCCTACAGGCCACGAAAAAAGTTAAATAAAACAAAAATTGCTAGTCTTTTGTATGTATTATCAATTAGGAAAATGCTATTCTTCCATAACTATTCACTTACAGAAGATTTACAGAAAACATAGTTTCCAAAAATACCCTTATATATTTATTTCCACAATCAAAGCCCTTATAAATATTAAAAACTTCAAATTAGTCCCAAAAGAATTATGAGTGCAAAATTTATTCCGCTGACTCTGCGCACTCTGGTAAAACTGGTATCAGAGCCATGTTAGATCATGGAAATTGAAATTATTAAAAATAATTGGTACTATATATTAAGAGAAAAAGATGGTTTAAGTTATATGTTTTTAGATCCCGTTTCTAGGAGATTAAAAATATTAACGTTAATGATAATTAAAAAATTACCAATAAAAATAAGAAAACAAATATTAGATAAATTAATATTAGGATGTATAAGAGATGAATATTTATATCAAAAGATAATAATAGAATTTGGAAAAGAAGAAATAGAATTTTATTGTAAAGAAATGTATGAGCCAGAAATATATTACGAATCTAAATATTATGAACCAAAAGTCATGATGAATATAGTTGATGAAGAAAACATAATTGAAGAATTTTTGAGAAAAATTGAAAAACACAAGAAACCCAGTTATCCTTACTTACCTAAAAATAGTACGAATGAAAGTTTCGAAAACATTCATAAAAGATTAGAAAATTTAGAATATAATATACAAATAGGAAATGCCCTATTAGATAAAAAACTTGAAGGAAAAGATAGGATTATAATTAATCCACCTCAAGATTTTAGAATAATAGGAAAAGATAAAGGAAAAAATCATGAAATAAAACAATATATGATAACAGAAGTAGAAGAATTAGAACAAAAATTCTTAGAATCTACTGGAGAAGAATATGAAGAATATAAAAAACAGTTAGAAGAATTAACTGAAAAATTGGAAAATACAAAAATGAATACTAATCCATCATCTAGTCGAAATATAAAAACAGAATTCAGTAGTGATGAAGAATATGAAAATTATCCTTATGGTACACCCATACCAAATAACGAAGGTGTTAACCAATATAGAAAGATACAGAAAAGATACACTGGAAATATAAGAAAACAGTCTATTAAAGAAATAAACCCAATGAAATCTTATAATGAACCAATCCATACAACAGGAATATGGTTAGATTTAGATTGTCTAGATAAGAATAAAGCCATAGAAACATGGATAAAAAGTACAGACCTAGCTATACAGTTTAATAAATGGGAAACATACACGGCCTTTGGATTTATAGAACATACTTTTAGAGAAATTGTATCAGACTGGTGGAGAAAACTACTAGAAAATATAAAAAGAAGTATAAAATATGGGGAAAATCCAATTGAAATAATAGACAACAGAAATGCTTTAAATGAACAAAATATACAAGAAATATTAAGAAGGCTAGAAAGAGCCCTGAGAACAGAATTTTTAGGAAATAGATTTACAATAGATGAAGAAACTAGAAAACAAGAAGAGTATAATGAATGAATGATAGCAATGGAAAATCTAAAAATATGTGATATGTGTGAACTTGAAAGATACACATGCAAGTTCGAAGAGATATATTATATATTAAATCAAGGAAATTATCAAGAAAACAAACCTATATTAAGATCTTATTTTACAAAATTACCATTTCCATGGGGAATAAAATTACTAAAAGAATATGAAAAATTATTACTTTTTGGAGAAGAAGATGGAGTTAATAAAGATAGTCTAGAATGTAGGATTGAATTTACGAAAAGAATGATAGGAATATGGTGTAGAAAAGCTTTAGAAAATAAAAAAGCATATAAAATGAGAAGAAACTCTCTATGTTGCTACAAAGATATAGGACAAATTGAACAATTTGGTTGTCATAAAAAGAAATATAAACCATATAAGAAATACAAAAGAAAGTTCAAAAACTATAAGAAGTTTAAGAAACGATTTTTTAAACCTCATAAAAAATATTTTAAAAGAAAAGACTGGACTAAGAAGCCCAAGCCTAAATATATCAAGAAATGTAGATGTTTTATTTGTAATGAAGAAGGACACATAACTCCTCAATGTCCTAAAAGAAAAGATAAACAAAATGTAAAAACCCTAAGAATATATGAAGAATTTCAAAATGATAGTGATATAGAACCAATTGAGAATTTTGAAGATTTAAGTAGTGAATGCAGTAGTATTTATGAATTAGATACATCATCTTCAGAAGAAGATTATGAGGAAATAGTATATATGAATCAAGAAATACAACAAATAGATCAAGAAATAGAAGTTGAAGATTCAGTAGAAGGTATAAATCAAGAAATTACATTTGATGCTAGAAAATACAAAGGAATAACAAAGAAAATATTAGATTTACAAGAAAAAGATGTATTCCACCAAGGATTCTTAGGAATACTACCAAGAGTAAATAAAACAATTGTAAGTATGAATTACAAAGAGATATCTATTAACATAGAAGATACAATGGGAAAAGCAAGAATTCCTATAATTACAAAAGAATGGGTAAAACAAAAGTTATCCAAAATTCCAGAAAACATTAGAAGCAAATTAAAATGTATTGAGATAGGAGGAATCCAAACTATGGTAAAATGATTCTTTAGAGAAGGTATGAATATACCAATAGAAATATATTGTATGGACAATAGAATCTTACAAGACCATGTAGATGCTCTATTAGGAACTATTGTAGGAAATCTAGTTTATCAAAAGATAATATTTACAGTAAAACCAAATTATGCGGTTTCACTGATTGATGAAAATATTGATCAAAGTTTCAATCTATATTATAGAATTGGAAACTTGAAAATGTTAAGGAAAAGTAAGGCTATTAGTATAAGCATAAAATCAATTTTTGCTTTTAGTACTAGCCACCACAACAACTTAAGAAAAATAACTGATAACATTATCATACATAAAGATTTTGAGGAATTAGCTCAATATATACCCCCTAGAAAATACCAAGAACATGAAGTGACAATACCTCAACAAATAATGCTTGATTTTCATAAACAAGCAAGAGAAATCAATTCTGAAGGAAAATTGATAAGAAGAAATAGTGTCAGTCTAGAAGGAGATAATCTTATTGCAAGATTTTCCCCAGACAAGATCTTAAGATAAGCCAAGTTAAAAAACTTAGTATTGTCAAGCCAACAAATTCACAATACTATATCAAAACAAGATATGTTAATCAAGAAGGATACAAGAAGAATCTTCTTGTCCTTATAGATACTGGAGCAGAAAAAAGTCATGTAAATGCTAAATTTGTTAGTCATTTACTAGATTTTGAGTTACCAGAAACATATACTTTCAACGATTATTTGGGAAATAATCTTGAAATAAAAAAATATGTTAATTTCCCTCTTATATTTGTAGGAGAGGATCAGAAAGAACATAACAAAGAAATAATTCTATATAAAGATGAATCATATGGAATTAAACGTTCACCTATACTATTAGGAATGAACTTCCTTGAAAAATTTAGTCCTTATAAAATCTGCCAAGGATATTTAAAAATAACAGTTGATGATAATCCAATCATCATATCAAGAATAGATGAAAATATGAAAACATTGTTATCATGGAAAGAGTAATTAATACTAATCCCATGAGCCCATATATTGAAATTATACTCAATATAAAAAATTATTGCAGAATTAAATTTCATGCTTATCTAGATACAGGAAGTACAATAAGTTTGTGTTTGCCAAACGTATTACCAAACGAATACTGGAAGTATGACTCAAAAAAGGTCGTCACTGCTACAACAGCAGGAGGAAACAAAGTAATATATAGTAAATATGCTACACAAGTACCCTTTCTAATATCTTTTAGAGAAATATTTGTTGACACAATATACATGTCATCGACAATTGGATGTGATATTTTATTAGGACAAAATTTCATATTAAAATATGCACCATTCACACAATATGTAGATAGATATATGTTCACAACTCCGTGTGCACATAAGATATTTACACCCAAGATAACTAAAGCTGTTAGCATAGCACATACACAAATTAATCATCAGAGTTCCTCAACCCAGCGTGGTGGATGTTGGAATACAGAAAAAATTAAACCAGTTACAGTTTTAAAAATGACAACAGAAAATAAGTTAGAAAAATTGAAAAAAGAAATTTCTGAAACCTATTCTGAAAATCCATTAGAAAAATGGAATACAGACAAAGTAAAGGCAAAAATAGAACTTATCAACACAGACACTATTGTAAGAGTCAAACCAATGAAATATAGTGTTGATGATCAAAAGGAATTCAAGAATCAAATAAAAGAATTACTAGAATCTAAATTGATTAGGCCTAGTAAAAGTCCACATAGTAGTCCAGCCTTCATGGTAAGAAAACATAGCGAGATAAAAAGAGGAAAAGCCAGAATGGTGATAAATTATAAGAAGTTAAATGAAGTTACTAATTTTGATGGATATTACTTGCCTAATAAGGACACCCTTATTAAACAAGTACAAAACAAGAAAATATTTTCAAAATTTGATTGTAAGTCAGGATTTTGGCAAATCATGCTTACAGAAGAAAGTAAACCATTAACTGCATTTAGTACTCCCAGTCCTTTACGACAATATGAATGAAATGTAATGCCATTCGGGTTGAAAAATGCACCACAGATATTTCAAAGAAGAATGGATGAGGTAATCAAACCAATCACTTATTTTTGTATTGCTTATGTTGATGATTTACTGATTCATTCAAATAATATAAATGAGCATATTGAGCATCTTGAGAAATTTTGTTATATTATGAAAAAACATGGTATCACACTTTCTCAAAAGAAGGCAGAGATAGCCAAAACAGAAATAGAATTTTTAGGATTATTAATTAAAGAAGGAGAATTGCAACTGTAATCTCATATTGGTGAAAAACTTCAAGAATTTCCTGAAGAAATCAGAGATAAAAAACAGTTACAAAGCTTCCTTGGTATGTTAAATTATGCTGAAAGATTTATTGAAAATTCTGCTAAATTAAAAAATTATTTTCTCCCAAAATTAAGAAAAAATGTAATGTGGTCTTGGGAAGAACAAGATTGCAGAAATATAAGAAATGTAAAAGACGAATTAAGAGTTTTGCCTAAACTTATAATTCCACAAGAAGAAGATTTCTTTATCCTTGAAACTGATGCTGCAGACAATTACTGGGGTGCAGTATTAAAGGTCAAGAAAAATCATAAAGAATATAAATGTGAAAAGAATTGTTCTTGTCCCGAAATACTTGCAGGTTATACATCAGGGACATATAAAGAAGTTGAAATAAGGTATGAGATGAATAGAAAAGAACTCATTGCTGTAAAGCGAGGAGTACAGAAATATGAAGATTATCTACTACCAAAAAAGTTCTTGATCAGGACTGATAATACTCAAGTCAAAGTATTTTTAAAAAAATAATGTTGATCCATCTATTGCTAATAGATATATTATCAGAATTCAAATTTGGTTTTCTTACTTCAAGTTTGATATTGAACATATAAAAGGAAAAGCTAACTTTCTTCCTGATTATCTTAGTAGGGATGGAGTTAGAGCAATTAAGGACGAAAGTCCAGATACTTGAAATTAAAGTTTCCTATTTGGAAACTCAAATTCAAAACATACAAGACAGTCTTCGAGACCAAATGAATATAGCCATTATGGCAAAAGATACTTGTACCAAGTCTAGTATCCCTTTACAGGGACTTGTGAATACTAGCGCTCTACCCGAGGATAAAGGGAAAGAAAAGAAAGTAATAGGAACCCATTCACAGGGAAAATTCGAACCTATTACTGGTAAAGAAGATATTCAAGATACCAAAAATGGCAAAGGTAGCTCTTCACAGAGCCATATTTTACCTGAGCTAAATATTTAAAAAATTGATCCAAAAGAAATCGTCAAGATATGCCACTCGGCAAAAATATCCAAAAAAGATAACTATGAAGAAGTCATTTTCTTTATTATTGTTTTTAATATCTTATCCGATTGGTATCTAGAAGTGGGAAAGTGGATGAAGACTCTCCACTATGGAAGATACAACAAGATAAACTTTTATCCAGAAGCACCAGCCCACTGGGTAAGAAATTGTTTTGAATTAGGAAATATACTCTGTATATATCCTAGCAAAGACCTCAAGGAGATAGCCCAACTTCCAGCTGATGTCAGGAAGGCAGTGAAAAGATATACTGAAGTTGTCAAAACTACAAATATATATATCAGATTCTACTCAGCAACAATGGAATGGGATCCAGATCTTCAATATATCCAGCCAGCTTTTCATGTTATCAAGTTAGGACTCACAAATCAACATTTTTTACCAACCAGTCAAAAGGTTGTTAAAAATGGTTATCAAGATATCATTAATATGATGCCATACAGAAGAGCCAAGGAATATTTGAACACATAACTCAGATAATTACTGAGAAAGAAAAAATATGGGTTTATCCATTTGAAGAACATATAATCTACTCTAATGCCAGAAAAGAAACGAAAGAAGAAGATATATGTTATCTCGACCATTTATTATCCAAAATAATCTCCAATCAAGTTTGTGAATCAGAAAAAATGGAAAAAGAACTATGCAAATTACTTTGGGATTACAGTGATCATCATTGTGAACATTGTGTAGTAGAAGATATGAGTCAAGTATCACTCGATGATGAAGAGTTCCCTGCAGAATTCTTTGAATCAAGGATGAAAAAATAATTGAGCAAGGACAGTGACCATTTATCACTACTTTAATAAAGTCTTTTTATTAAAGAAAAACTGTGGTCACTAAAAAACAGAAGATAGTACAAGAAAGTAGCTGAGATTATAACTCCCTACCAGCTACTGAAGAAAAAGGTACAGAGTAACTGTTGAGGATAAGAAAATTTGATATGACAATAACTCTTCACCAACTTACCAGCTCAAAAGAAAGACAGTTTTGCTACCAAACAAAAGAAGATGGCAGACAAGAAATAATGGAGGACAGCTGTGAAGATAAGGTTCCTAATCACTTGAAGAAAATTCTCTATATAAGGAGAAGGAGTCCAAGATCCAAGATATCTCGAATTCTCTATCTCAAAAGAAATATTATATCTATATACACCACTTATATTCAAAAAAGAAATTAGCTAGTTTTGAAGATAGGAAATGTTGTAATAAGGTAATCACTTATGGAGTTCTAAACTTCATAAGGTGAGTACCAAAGGTATGTAAATATAGTAAGCTAGCATGTATGATCTCAATCTTATGAATATCAAGATGAAGTTTTTATGGTTTAACAAAGTTTCTATGAAAGGATTTCGTTAAGTTTCTCATGATTCCTCGGCAGTACAAATAGAGATTTTAAAAGATTTTCAAAACATTGTTTTTGAATGGATGTTAGCCATGCCAAAGTACCCGTCTTTGATGAATGTTTTAGGGGAAAATGGCAGTTTTTCTAACAAAATTGTAGCACCTTGTGTGTGAGTTATCTTTTAAAATCTTGTTCTAAGTAAGAACTTGTTCTGAAAAGAGTTTGAATAGAGGTGAAAACAGAGACTCTGGATACTGTGAGATAGCGTCTGTGGTAACACGGCTAGTTCTCTAGAGTGAGAAATGTAACCTTAATTGAAAAGCCTTTTGCGGAAGCATTTGTGGACCCAAATGAGTTCAAAAACATCTTAAATGTTCATCTGATTCAGAAGAGTGATTAAATACATGCAAAGCTACTATAAGAACATGCTGGAGGGAAAGCCTGTTTATTTCCATCGATTACTGTAAGTTATTTACATGCTTTATATGTTTATGTTTTAATCTTTATGAACACTTCACAAGCATCCACGTCTAATGATGATTGTCTTAAATTATATTTAGATGAAAAAGATATTTCATTTTTACTAAGTATAGTTGAGAAGTCTGAAGATATAGTTCCTGTTGGACAAGAAAAACTTAAAGAAATATATTTTGATATAAATTATGCTTGTAGACATAATATAGGATTTGATCCTGTAGAAACAAGTAAAGAAATAAAAAGAGTTGAAGATGTTATAACCAAATACGAAAACATACAAGAAGAAGTCTCAGAAGGAATCGTTTTTGGATATATAACTAGAAAAGATCAACCGAGAGCTTATGAAAAGTTAATAAAATAGAGAGAATATTTAGAACAAATAGAAAAATTAATAAAATAATTATTGAGGTTACAAATCAAAGAGAATTAAAAGATACAAGGACTTAATCTGCAAAATATTTCATTAAGGGCAATATAGACATTCTAAGGTAGGAATAGTTGATGCCAACTCATCTGGCAACTTTCTGGTAGAGATTCTTCTGTACGTCTAGCACTACCCTATCAATTATGTATATAAGAAAGAGAGAGAGAGAGAGTATACAATTTTCAGGACAGATGCTTTTGAGTTTTGAAATCAATTTTTTTTTACCAATTTTACTATTTGTACATCGGGGTGGCACCCTAGTGTATAACCCCCCTCAGAAATAGGGGGGCACACACCTAATAAAAAAATTTTGGACCCCTCTTTGTTGGGGGGTATGCACTCCAAGTCCTCGGTGTGCAAGTAACAAAACCCACTTTAAATTTGATTTTAATGTCAATTTTGAAAAACAAATAAGTTAAGTAAAATAAATGTTTAAGAGAATAAAATTGTAACAAATGCCAAAAAGCTAGAGAAAAATAAGAATTGTGCCACAATATGATTGTTGTTGGATTGAAGAATCCATCGTGAAATTTATCCATTTGCACCAAAATTTTAGAGAATTAGTTAAAGAATCTCCAAGAGACTCTCTATTTTTAAATAACACATTCTATCATTTGGAGAACATCTATAAATTTAGAAAGTTAAAATTTTAAAGTATTCCAACAAACTCTTTATATTTAACACTTAATTTTACTACTCCCAAAAAATGTTTATTATTTTTCTTTATCTTTTATTTTAACAAGTTTTTCTTTAAATTGTTTTATTGTTTTCCTATATTGAAAATTGAAACACTTTGAATATATTTAATTATAAAGAGTGGGTTTGACTCTCCAGACTCTCCAAATTTGGAGAGTCAAACCCATTCTCTAAATTAAAATGTTAATTTGAAGAGTCTTTTAGAGTATGATTTTAAATGTTGATTATTTAAAATAGACAGTAACTCATGTTTAAAAAATCTCTTGGAGATACTCTTAGTAGCTAGAACATTTTTTCCCATAATACAAAAATCTGCTCTACAGTTTGTGTTGGAATTTTGTATCGAAAACTGATTTTGACCAATTTTAATTGATTATTTAAGTGGAAATCTTTATTTGGTGAATGGGAATTTAAGCCAAGTTTTAGTTGCCTAAATATTTGAATTGTTGGAAAATCGTATACATAGAAACTATTTGGATGGAAAGATGTGTCTTTTCATATGAAAGATTGTGACTTTTGGTATGATTATTTTTCAATATGTGTATCTCTTCATATATAGAGATAAATTTCAAGAGATGTGTCTTTTGGTATGGCCATGTCTTTTAAGACAAATCTTTTCAACTACTATATATAAATATTATGTGTTTGAATTTTATTCATTCAATTCATAATTCCATATCATATATTTCATTTGTGTGGCATAAAAACATTTCATCAAAAATAAAGTGTTTTTTCTTGCATTAAAAATTATGGTTTGATACAGAGAAAATTCCGTTTCAAATTCATTGGTCTATGTAATTTGGAATGCTACTATTGCGAAACGTGGTCGTTGCATCTTGAGAGACGATTGTCGAAAAAACATTAGTACCGAAGCGAGGCTAATTCCTCTTAAGAAAAAAGGTCAAACTCTTGCCTCGATCAATTCGTATCGATTGCATTTCATGTTTTTGGTTTTGAGGTCTTTATTTTAAGTTCTTAAACTTTTATTTTGATTCAGAATTG
The DNA here is from genome assembly GCA_035079005.1 of Fraxinus americana. Lineage (NCBI taxonomy): Eukaryota > Viridiplantae > Streptophyta > Magnoliopsida > Lamiales > Oleaceae > Fraxinus > Fraxinus americana. The sequence continues at coordinate 84,201 of JAVHZT010000111.1, read as the reverse complement.
AAGAAATAGACTTTATTCGATTTCATGCACGTGAATATAATGTATGCACGTTTATCGGTGTAAATTTCCCAACCGTTTTTTCTCTATAAAATATTCCCCAATAAGATAAGAGTGACTGTATTTTTTATTTTATCCCTTTAGGTCATACTATATTTAAAATTGTTTTTAAATGACAAATTATATGTTTTCCTTTCCTTTTTCTTCTTCCTTGATACTTCTCGGAAGAGATTGAGCAAGGGCGAATGCCATTGCGTCCACTGGGGCTTCAACAAGTTTTGTTCTCATTTCATCTCCACTTTGAAATTCAGTCTTTGATTTAAGTAACATTTTTATTTTATTTTATTTTATTTTTTGTTTCCTTCGCGTTTCTTTTATGCAAATTTTCTAACTTGCTGAAACGAAAAACTTAATCATCCAACAGTTATATCTCTGAATATGGAGTTTGTTATACCTTTTTCATGTCAAGGACATTACTTAACTCAAAATCTGTATCAAGTGATCAAGAACATCATAGGTAGAGCTATTGAAGCAGTTCTGCAAGTAAAATAGATCCTTATAGGTAAGTTCTTCAGATAAGAATATGCAACTAAGTTGTCCCGCAAACTTCAATGTCTAGTCTACTTTAAGTCGGTTATGCTTTTATGTTCCGAAAACATCTAAAAATATTTCAATTTGCATCGTATCACTGGATGATGAATGGTTTGCCGATGTTGCTCAAATCACGATTAAGATGTTAAACAGGTAAAATCCAACTTTGGGAATGCAGTGGAGCGCAATGGTAGTCCCTCAGCTTCAGTATCAGCAAGATCTGTATAATCTGTTCATTCTCAAGGAAGTAATTAGTTATCGAAGAAATACTTACGGCATGTTTGGTTGGAAGGATCGATGACATTGAGAAAAAGAAGCTCAAATCTTGTTTATTATATTATGAAGTCGTATTCAGTACTGCATAGAAGCTCAATTTTGTTAAAGGAGCTGGGATATGTTGGGATAGTTAACTTCATGTCGTCTTGGTTTAGGTTTGACTTGTGAACTTATAAGCACTTGAACATACTTTTCTTACAAGTCAATTCTAATAACAATACTTGTAAGAATACTAATTATGGGAGCTTGTGAAGGACTAATGTTTATAAATTGTTTATAACAAGTCAAATCACTTTTTATATACGTATTTCGAGATATCCATAAGTAATCATTACTGTCTATTTATAATTTACACAGTTTATAAATTCTTCCCAAACATGCTGACTCACCTACAGAATGATTCTACTTCAAACTTATTTATGTCTCGCGTCTTTTTAAGAATTTATTTGTGAGTTTATAGACATTGGACTAATTTAATTTTTTTTCCTGAAAACTATAAGGGAAATGAGAGGAAAACTAGTCTTATGAAATAAATAAAGGAACATCAAGAGATTGTCTAAAAAATTTCAATAAAAAGGATAAAATGTCAGTAGCAAGTGGTGCGGTGAATTATATAAGATCAGACAGTACTTAAAAAAATAAATAATAAATAATTTTTATCAAGTTCTATCTTGAGACCAACTCTAAGAGTGATTACATTCACAGTGTAGGAAAAAAAATAAAAAGGAAAGAAAAGAAAAGATCAAAAGTACTTCATATACATACATGCGAATAATTCACTATAATCAAGCCATGACATGCATAGCAAGCTGAATCAAAGATACCTGAGCAGAACTAAGAGAGTGAGTCATATAATAAAATTTGTTCATTAAAAAAAGTAGGCATCAAAAATATACCTCGAACATCGAAAATTTAAAATATATATAAGAAATTGGACATATCACATTGCTGTTGAACACATCCTTCGAGAAATGACATATCTGACACAACAAGACACGTGTAGAACACGAATATACTACCTTAATAGGAGTATTTCCGTCTCATAATGTACCATGGATGATGAAGTTTGGCAGCAAGAGTTTCTTGCCAAATGCAACATTTTAGTTAGGTATATTTTTAGCGCTTTTAGGAATTAAACACAGAGTATAAGATCCAGTTCAGTTTCCATGAAAGCTACTGGGAGGGAGAAGAACGCCAAGACACTAACATCTATCTTGTTCGTAATATCTTTGTTTGATCCATGTTTTTTTAATTTTTTTTTATATACTCATTTTCAATTATACACTCTGATGTGAACCAATCAAGAATTGATCTTGGAAACCCACGAACAAGATGGGACCAACCCAAGAAAGCTAGAAATCACGTTGTTCGACCGTATCAAGAACCGAGATTACGCGTAAGAAATCTAACCCGTTGATTACTTGGAACAAGAACCGTGAAGTGGGAATGCCACAAAAATACCGCGAAACCATTTGATAAGTTCAAAATTATAAGTCTAAGCCACCAAGAATATGGAGGAAAAAACTCACAAATTGTATTGAATCTCTCAAAATAATAAAAGTCTTGTTTTTACAATGAAATAAATCTCCTATTTATGCTATTGCTAGAAACCTTAATAAAACGTAATTAGGTCATAGAATATTGTCAAATTTGGAAATAAAATAGAATCCTAAACTAACAAGGAAATCTCGCGAAAATAGGAAAATCCCGCCAACTTGTTGTCGGCATGTTTCTGTGCGACAGAAAGTCCAGAAGTACCATGCGCCTAATAGCCTTGTGCAGAATTTTGTGACGATTCCGGAATGTTTCATGGGCAAAAATTCGACACCCAAGCTGATAGTTATGCCCATTTTAATCCACGCCGTTCGTTTTCTTTCCAAATATCTTCTAAACATTGAATCCAACTCGTTTCGGCTCCCGAGCCCTTCACGAAACTTGAACATTGGCTTGTCAACTTCACCTATCTGAACTCCATTGCTTGAACCCTTGACTCATGTGACCCGACCAAATGATTGCATGTTCCGGATCATATCATCCTCTCTCTCTTCGAAAGGATTCGACCTCGAATCTGAACCCGCATCAAACAAAGCAACATTAGCAACGTCGAAAATGTTAAATATTACAGACTTACCCAGTAGAAGTAAACTGTAGTTTTCATTCTCGATCATAGCAACTAGATGGCATGGTCCGTCTCCCCTATGATGTAATTTTGACCTCTTCTAAGTTCGTACCCACCTTGTACGTATCATCACCTGTATCTCACAAAATCCAATACTAACACCAACAGATGAAAACATTAAATTGACCCAGACTGGTGAATTAGAACCACTTGTTAAATTGGAATGCGGGATGAGATTAGTAGACATTAAATTTACTCTTAATACATTCCAAAAATCCATCCTAAGACATGTAAGATTATCGTGATTAAAGTACAGGCATTCATGCACCCAATCACCCATAATGCACCCCAATTGCCTATCATATTCAATTAACTATGTGTGACATGCTAAAATGTTGTGGTGTAATAAGTGCATATCATAGAAAAGCAAGAAATTTTCCATACATGCAAGCTCATAGTCTAACCTAGGTATAGTTACCATGGCGTAGTTACATCCATCCTCCTTGTTACTCAACTAATTTTCCATCAAGTGGATAGTCTATATATAGTGCACCACGAATTATTCTGCCATGGAATAATTCCTTGAAATACTGAAAAAAGAAATATCGAATTTGGGGAGGGGATTGTTAGCTCTCACTAAAACCCTCTCATACTCGACTTTTCTCGCATACAAACTCACTTTGGAATTTTCGCTCATCTCTGATTTTTCCCTCTCTTTTCTCTCATGTGTGGCTGTACTTTTTTTTTTCTCACTCTCAGCCACCTTACTTCCTTCTCTCTTGCTCTCCTTTTTTTGTTCCTTATTTTTATTCTCTCGCTCACTCTTCAATTTCAGTTGGTCATCTGGACCTGTTGTGGTATCAATGGCACAATAGTAATTGTTTTTCCACCTATTACAAAGCTATACCGATTTGTGAACCCTTCATGTTTCACTCTCCTATCATACTGCCATGGCCTACCTAACAAGAGATGTCCCGCGTGCATTGGAACCACATCACACAACACCTCATCATTGTACCGTCCAATGCTGAAATTCACCTAGGCCCTCTTGGTAACCCGTATTTCCCCACAATTATTCAACCACTCCAATTTGTAAGATTGTGGATGCCTCATAAGAGGTAACCCCAACTCCTCTACAAGGGTTGTGCTAGCTACATTTGTACAACTCCCACCATCTATTATCAGATTGCACACCTTACCCTTAATTTGACACTTCGTATGAAACAAATTCTCTCGTTGCTACTCCTCATTATCCACCTTCATTTGTGTAGTAAGAGCACGCATCACTACCAATGACTCCGCAACCGAATACTCCACATAAGTTTCACCGTTAACTTCCTCCAACTCAGGCATGCTGTTACTCCCACTTCCATCATCCGACTCAATCTCTCCATTTTCCCAAAGAATCATCACCCGTCGGTTTGGACACTGTGAAGCTATATGCCCTGAACCCAAACACTTGAAACATTTAATATCCATCGACCGACCAGCTTGATTTTTTGTTTATTTTTATTCACCTCCTCCTTAACTTTAGGTACTTCAACCTTCCCCCTGGTATCCACCCGATCATTCCTATCACCACTACTCCATTTGGGTTCAGTAGTAAACCTAGCTACCCCTTTCGTCTTAGTTGCCTCTCCACCTTCATAGCCACGTGCACCAAGTCCTCCAATTCTACATAATGTTGCAACTCAACAATGTTAGCAATATCCTTATTCAACCCATTCAGAAACCTAGCCATGGTGGCCACCAGATCCTCCACTATGTTCGTTCTAATCATCGCCACCTCCATCTCCTTATAGTAATCATCCACACTCCTAGACCCATGAGAAAGTGTTTGTAATTTATGATGAAGATCCCGATAATAATGTCCAGGTACAAACTGTTTTCCCATGCAAGCCTTCAACTTTCCCTACGTCTCAATTGGCCTATCCAAATTCCTCATATGGCTAGTCACTAACTGATCCCACCAAATTATAGCATAATCAGTGGATTCCACTACAACTAACTTCAATTTCTTCTCCTCCGAGTAATTATGGCAATCAAACACCAATTCCACCTTCTTTTCCCATTCTAAGTAAGTTTCAGGGTCACTCCGACCTTGAAAAGCTGGAATGTTCAGTTTGATACTCCCCAAATTTCCATCAACCCCTCGATCAAACCTACCTCCTCTAGTCCTCATTCGTCCCATATCAGCTTCCAAATAATAATCATCACTTCCTACACTTACCGCCTCATCTTCCCCATCAAATTCAGCCATAAGATTCCGTCATCGCCTATCTCCTCTACCCCCACGAGGAACCCTTTGGGGCGTCCCTCGCTGCTGACTCCCAATCAAAGTTTCATGTATAGCTACATCACCACTAATACGTTCAACCGCCAAACCAAATTGATCAAACCTACTATGTATAGCTTGCATACTATCCATAAACTCCGCATAAAACCCCTTAGGTACCTCTTCCTCCTCGCCTTTACCCATATTTCCCATTTGTAATTAAGTAAGCAACAAGAATTTAAATGAAAAAAAAAAATAAAAAGAACGAAACAATTTACCTCACGTGTTTGCACCGTGTATCACTCAAGATTGGCTTTTACCTGATAATGAGCTCACAACTCTGCCTTGTACTGCTCGTCCTCCTTTCTCAATGGCTCGAGAAATAACCGATCTCAATCAAATAGGACTCAATCCCGCAACGATCACCACCACAAATACAAGTCTCGAATAATCAATAGAATTTTTGGTACGGACTGAGGTAATGGACTCAAATGCAAGGAAAGAAAACAAAATGACTCGAATTTATATTGTTTTGTTTTGCATTGCCTCTAGACGTTCATGAAGTGTAGAGTTTTTTTTCCTCTCTCGCGTGAACAGTAACTTTTTTTGTTTTGTTTTGTTTTTTTTTTCAATAAACGACTAAATATAATCTAGATGCAAAACAAACAATAAAATTACACGGGAAAGAATGACTCAAACAAGAGCAATAAAAGTTGGAATTTTTTTTTTTAAATTCAAACAATAAGAATAATTGACAGAAAGTAAAGGATAGATGACCTGAAATTTAGAGTCAAGCTCTGATACCAACTGATGTGAACCCAACCAAAAATTGATCTTGGGAACCCACGAACAAGATGGAACCAACCCAAGAAAGCTAGAAATCACGTCGCGCAAAGATCAACCCGACCCGTTGTTCGACCCATATCAAAAACCGAAATTACGCATAAGAAATCCGACCCGTTGATTACCCGGAACAAGAACCGTGAAATGGGAACGTCACAAAAGGACTGCAAAACCTTTTGATAAGTTCAAAATTATAAGTCTAAGCCACCAAGAATATGGAGGAAAAAACTCACAAATTATATTGAATCTCTCAAAATAATAAAAGTATTGGTTTTACAATGAAATAAATCTCCTATTTATACTAATGCTAGAAACCCTAATAAAACGTAATTAGGTCATAGAATATTGTCAAATTTGAAAATAAAATAGAATTTTAGACTAACAAGGAAATCTCGCGAAAATAGGAAAATCCTGCCAACTTGTCCTCGGTATGTTTCTGTGCGACCGCAAGCCCAAAAGTACCATACGCCTGCGTAGCCTTGTGCAGAATTTCATGACGATTTCGGAATGTACTCATGGGCGAAAATTCGACACCCGAGCTAAGAGTTATGCCCATTTTAATCCACGCCGCTCGTTTTCTTTCCAAATATCTTCCAAACCTTGAATCCAACTTGTTTTTGCTCCCGAGCTCTTCACGAAACTTGAACATTGGCTTGTCAACTTCACCCATCCGAACTCCATTGCTTGAAATTGCTAGTCCCGAATCAAATCATACTCTTAATAAAATAATTGTATACGTAAGCCCAAAATTTTTCTCTACATTTTAACTACACATTCTCCAAAAAATCAGTATTACAAAATCCATCCTCCCCAAAAATGGTTCTCTAACAATTGCTGAAATTTGATAATATAGGTTACATAAGTTACTTGCAAACAAGTAAATTGAAGTTCCTTAAATTTATATAGGCTACTTGTTTGCTCGTAAGTAAAAAAGCTGTGCTTATTTGTTCAGCGTAATATCTAGTTTGCTACCAAACAAGTTTCTGCATCTTCCATGATCACTAAAATTTGGGAGAATTACTGCTAAACAAACAATCATCTGTGTAGACAAATGGGCTCTCAAATTTGGTATTTATTTCATTCTTCACTCTCATAACCACAGGAGAAAGCAGACAAATTACAACTGAAAAATGCCATTCCAACGACCTCAAGGGTTTTACAATTTTTCAGGCGATTTGGTCGCACGATTTGGAGCGCCTCGAGAAGTGGATTGGCAATGGCTGCTGCAAATGGTAAGGCATTTCTACCAGCAATACAACTGGTAGAGTGACAGATAAATCTCCTAGGATTACCTGGACCTTTAGCTCTGATCAAATGCCTGCCCTATGATCCCTCAGACTGCACAATACCCTACTCATGGCAGAATACCCGACTCGTTAGAGTACCTGACCTCTCTCGAATGAGTTTACTTGGCAAATAATAGGCTCGAGGGATCTATTCTTACCAGTTCAGTATACAGTATTGGACAATATATGGTACAATAATCAAGTTTTGAACTTTTTATTTTATTTTTAGTATTGTCAAGTGTTGTTCAGTATTTGTGTAGCAAAGTACAGTATCGAAATGTAATCTCATCTTCCTCCTATTGACCAATATTTAGGAAATCTCCATCCTTTAACAGAGTTGTATATAAATAGAAATCGACCTGGCCAAATCCCGAGTTCGTTAGGACAACTTCTCGGCTACTTATACTAAATATCTATCAATATGATTCGAGAACCATTGACCAAAGAAATGGCATCCCTTATAAATGTTCAAAAACTTGATCTGCCATTTAACAGATTAAACCTTTTTCTCGATTCCCAACTGGCCATCAATGTTCCAAATTTTGGCTAGCTGCAGAATTCAAGGTGAATTACCAGAATATTTGCAACCGACTTAAGTTTACTGCAGGTGATGGATTTCTGAGACAATAATCTTACTGGAAACATACCTGCACTTATTGGGAGCCTTAGAGAACCCTATTTACTAACCTCGCGGGCAATTCTCTTGTCGGACATTTTCCTAGTACGATCACAAACCTAGTAAACCTCGGAGTAATAGACCTTCATTCAAACAAGCTAGAAGGTTCTGTATATCAGATTTTTGAAATACAAACCAGATTTTATGGTGGTTCATTAACACACACCGACCTTTCAGATAATTGTTTCTCAACTGGAACTAAACAGATTTGCACAGGGATGCAACAGGAGATTCCTTACCTTAATTTATTGCACAATTTCCTCGCATGTAGAGTACCTAATTCCATAGGAACATTAGGATCAATGCAGAGTTTGGATTTGAGCTACAATAACATAGAATCTGAGTTGCAAGGACGGCCCTCAAAATTTAGAGGCCTAGGCACTAATTATTACGAGGTCCTTCAACATAATCATTTTTTTACAAGTGTAAAGAAACTTAAATATTTAAATAATTAACACTTTTATATTAAAAAGAAGACTTTATATAATTCAAAAGATAGAATAGCAAACTAAAATTTCTCTCACAACCCGAGAGATTAGGCTAGGGCCGCCCTGCTGAGTTGCCCCCATCACTGAGGAATGCAACTCCCTTGGAGAGGCTGAAGCTGCAGAAGAAACATTTTACAGGTAAAATACCTGATGAGTTCCGGTAGTTGAAAAAACTGGAGGAGTTGGATCTTTCGTATAATATGCTCATTGGAGAAATTCCTTTTGGGAAGCCTTTGATTGATTTTCCTAAAAGTTCTTACTTTATGCCCCTTTCGCCCTGTAGGGCATGATCTTCAGTTTCATTTTCTTGAATAGAATGTCAACACAATGTAACTGTTATGCATTGTTTCCCATACAAAAGTTCAAATAATTTGACAGATAATGATATGCAAGGTAGATACAGACGTGCAAGCCACTTTTTAGATTTTTTATTTTTTTTGCTGGCTTAAAACGCAGGCACGACCCATTTTACACCTTTAAATACAAGGTACAATGGTAAGCATATACAAATATCTCAGAGAACAGGAGCACCTGTTTATTTTCTATATTTCAGACTTTCAAAAGAAATCTGCCATTATGGCAGCAAATTAACAATGCCATCAATTCAATGTTCATTCCAATTTATGCTCAAATATTACTGATAAAAGTTTCCAATCATAGGCAGTTAAGATAAACAAGAGCCTGCTTAGAGGAACAGTATAAGATGTATCATCATAGCTGTCTCATTGGGCTTAAAATGCTCCTATACGTTCTATGGACCATCATGGAGCATTATATACGTGCAAAGTGATAATACGAAAGCACAAGTCGATATTTAACGACTGAAAATCAAGAGAGATAGACTAGGGACCAAAAAAATGCATTTATTCATCATTATCAACGATGCTTACACTATTTGAACACCTATTCAAGGGTTTCTTGAAAAGACCCTAATTGCTGGTAATTCATATAATTGATTTCATTCAACCGTATACAACACAAGATCTGCTCAGGCAATTCTTCGGCTTTGTTACCCTGGCACATGAATATAGAGGCATATATTAACATGATGAGTCCACTAGAATTCATGTAAAAGGAGAAAGAATTCAAACATGAAGTGAAGTACCTATTAAAATTTATCAAGTATTTAAAATGTAAGCACTTGCCTGAATTGTAAGCCCAACATCCAAGACGCAGAGCTTTAGCCGATCTATGAATGTTTCAAACCCTCTCCTAGAAATGTAGCTGAATCTATGCATATCCAAATCAATCTCAAAATAATTCTCACCCTGCAAAGAGAAAAGAACTCTGAGAATCAAAGAACTTGCTCCTAGTTAGTGAAAGTTATAGCTCTAATTTTTTACGTTAAAATTCCCTTGAATCTGGCCAAAGGCTTTTCCCAGTTAATCTATTGATTAACCTTTTCAAGATACTTGCAAACTTGAACTCCTGATGTCCCTTACAAACCCAATTTTCATACGATATTAGCTACCAAATGTCATATGACAGATTGTGATATTCACAATCAATTCCTAGTTCAAGAATTCAAATTACAAGTGGACAAAGAAACATGCACTAATATGATTCCTTTTCCAAAAGTAGGAAGGTTAAAAATGATTTTTGACATCTTCGACATTGATCCCACTAATAAGTAATCTGTTTTTGGAGTTCCTTACTTTGCCACAAATAATTTTCAAAGTTACTCTTTTCTACTGATGAAACTACTTTTCTAGAAATGATATAAGTTCCTGGTCAATGGGGGCACAACATCAGGCTCAAACTTACCGAGTAAAATTCATGTTGCGGACGTGAAAGAACGGGTTTCTCATTGTAGGCATTCATAAGCTTCCTCTCTGCTGCACTTAGAGGAAGGTCTTCAACATTTACAACACGACCCAATATCTTTAATCTTTCCCTAAAGGGAACATCCGTCTCTGCACGAAAACCTCTAACTTTCTCTACTTCATCATCAATTAACCTCTGTAATTAAAAGACTTAAATATATATATATATCTATATATATATATATATATATATATATATATATATATATATATATATATATACATGAAAAAGAGAAAAATGCATGCCATTAAATTAAATGTGAATCAACTTTGTCAAGCAGCACATATAACAATCATATAAGTTGATTGAATACAGAAACTAAATTGAATTCACAAATTTCAACTCACCCTTATATTTTCTTGAAAATGGGCCGAAAGTTCCTTAGCGTAGGTTTCCGAAAGCTTGAAGTACAAAACAAAATTTATTCCTTCCCCATCTGTTTCACCCTGGAACATTGCAGCAGGGTATAATGGTATCTGTAAAACCAGAGAAGCATGCCAATATTACTATAAAGAAGATAAAAGTGAGCCAGTTACTTTTTCTAGCATATAGAAGCAATGTGTATAAGAGTCCCAGGAGAGAATGTATCACATTCAACTGCATACGATAAAATGCAGTTAAATAAAAAAAGAAAATTGTCTTAAATTCAAAAGGAATGTAGATGTCCAAGAATCGAAGAATTGTGTCCAAAAAGAAGAACTGGATTAAGAAGTGGATTGACAATAAAATAGTAAAGAAAACATAACAAACCCATTTTTGCTTGTAAGTAACTAAATATACAGTATAGGTGGTAATACCTGAACATTCACAACAAGAATGGGTGGAAGCTTCGCTGAAGAATTCATAACAGGGAGTTCCACAAACCGAGCAACATGATCAATTTTTCTTGGAGATAAAAATACATCGACACCAAAAGGATAATATGCTGCATAATTTGGAGCAAGCACTTTCCTTTTATCCCTGCACAGAAATTGTTCCATATGAAAGACTGGAAAAGGAGAAAAAATGGTTATTGGTTGAAAGTGGCAAAAAGATCCATGTAACAGTCACCCTATAGAAATTTGTTTAAATTCTATGAATATATATTTTGGTCAAAATTGTAACAATATGACTACAATTTCTTACCTGAAATAGGTCTCTCCCCTAACCTTGAAAGTACCCGATTCAACGTAGGCCCAACTATCATTAACTCTCTTCCCGAGGGGACAAAAGGGTACTAGTGAACCAGCGGTTGGTCTTTGCAGAAGTTCCTTTGAAGAAACTGCAAATCACCAAAGAAAAGACATTCAAAATTTCAAATCACACGATTATCATGAATGAAATTGGACTGTTTTGAGAAGTTCAGGACAAAAGAAAATATCTAAATCCTCGGTCCACCACTTCCATTATTGAAACTTTGATTTCACGAATTAATAACTCAATACAGTAGCAGGTAAAAAAAATATTAGATGTTGTACTTCTCTTGTTGATCAAGAACTAATTTTTTATGGAAAAATGTGGTAGGATCAACATTATGAAATGCTTAAGACTAATCTGAAAATCTGAGTATTTAACACTAACAGAGAAACACTAACGAGAATGAAGAATAAACAAGAAAAAGAAGTAATAATAACCAATTTTAATTACAAAGAGAATAATTCATATGATTTAATTGAAGGTCAGTTTAATCAGCACAAAATGTTCTTTTTGTACTCACGTAAAATGGCAGCAGGATGTCCTTCACTCGATTTGAAGGAGAGTCTCAAGGCAGCCTTTTTCCTTGCACTTGGAGGACTGGAGCTTAGGGTTCTCTTTTCAGCTGATGGAACCGTAGAAGCAAGACAAGGCAAACAGTTTCTAGGAAGAATTCCACAATTATCCAACAAGCCAGTATTTTCTCCAGCTGAGCACGAGATTTCATCAATGAATACAGGCTCTATTAGTGGTTCATCAGATTTCCCTCTGCAATCAGGATCACTGGGATGTTTTGAACTTTTAACTGTTCTGTTGACATATTCACAAGCAGAATTTTCCATTGACAAGTCCCCCGTCTGTCCAAGGGAAGAAACATGTCGAAAATTGACATCACCATCTTTTGGAGAAATAGATGTACCATCAAAGCCACTTAGAGAGAGCACTTCTGAAGAAATAAATCATGTTTGAAGTTTAACACTAAGCATAAATACTCAATTGTAGTGGGAAACAATACAAATGATATTTCGAAATACCATCAGGAATGCTTTGAAAATCTTCATCGCTACAGTCAGATTCAAGCACAGCAGCAGGATCAAACCATGATTCTTCAACACTCCCTGGTAGTGCCATCATTAAGTAAAAACCTCTAGTCAAGAAAAAATCTGCTGACTTGTGTATTCCAATGTGTAATTATGAACAAATCTTTTAAAAAATAAATAAAAATCGTAGTGAAAAGTAATTAAAACCGTCTCCTGAATTTCTGTGATAGAAGCTATAATACTTTTTGATATCTAATTTGAAAGCCGTGCTAAGAACAAATTACACCATGAGAAGAAAATGCAAAGACACTCGCATTTTCCATTGACAAAGACCATTTGGGTGATTTGACAATAATTTAGTGGCAACGAGCGTCTGTTGCTCAGCTTCTTCAAATCAAATGCCCCATTCTATATATCAAGAACAAATGTTTTTTTCCTAGATAAGTAGCTCAATCAAATTATCATAAGCACCGTAATTATAAAAATATTACTTTTCACTATCCGTTGTAACCTAACAATTTCAACTATGAAATCCGAGGTGTAAGATGGTAATAGTCCAGATTAGATTTCCAATCGACAGCACTCGCAGACGCAACATTGGCAGTCACCTCCTACAAGTAATTCATATGACAGATCAAACTACAAATATCGGCTTTATAGCTCAGTCGAGGTGGATTTAAACTCTGAATCAAACTGCAATGGCTTAGTGTCTTGCAAAGAACTAAACCCTTGCCCCTTTTGAGCAGTCCAAATTTTGGAACTTCAAAAACTACTAAAAGTCACAATTCAACCTAAACAACACAAGTCAATCAAGAAGTTCCTATCCTATCCTATCCTATCCTATCCAATCCATTCTCCCAAAATTTCAGTCTTTCTGGCTTAAATTTCTCTATAATCCTAACATTTCATTTTACCAGTTATACGCTGCTTCATAAATTGTAAAATCTCAGCCTCATCGAGAAAATTACTTAATCTCCGAACGAGACTAAATAATTAATATAATCAATGTTAATAATAATAAAAAAATCCTCTCCATTCAATTCTTGAATTGCACCTGGCTACCTCCATTTACAATTACAATCCAATCAAAACTCTAAAGACACTGCAACACACACACAAACAGATATATAGAGAGAAAGAGAGTATAACCATGAAAGTTGGGATTGTCGACCCGATAAACATTATCCAAGGATTGATTAGATAAATTAGTAGCCCTTTTCCTCATAGCTTTTCTTCTATATTTATGCTTCTTCCTCTTCTTCTTCGAAACTCGAAAATCACCTCCTACACAATTCTCATGCCGAGACACACATACCCCCATCTATATTTACCTATCTTCAAATCTCCTCCTCAAAACAACGTAAAATGTATATTACAACTTACGAGAAACTAAAATGTGAGCCCATTTTAAAGAGAGTATACAATTATACATCACCACATTATTTCACGGCAAACATACAAATTTGTGCAAGAAATCATTCTAGAGAGAGAAAGCGTGAATAGGAGCGGAACCTATCAACAACCCTCCTCTTTCACTCTCTCTCTCTCTCTCTAAATAATATTTTCCCTTTTTCCCGCGCTATAAAGATACGAATTGATCCAAAACCATAAATGCGCGTGTCGCGTGAATACGTAATTTTCAGAGCAGAACCAAGAAAACAAGCCCAGAAAAGAAAGAACGTCAAATTATTATAATCTTGTATTGCGACGGCATTAAATTTTGTAGCGGGTGTTGAAACGTGGACGAAAATGGCGGGGGTGGGGGTCAGTGTGAGATTTTTAACATTAGAATCTCAGCTGTCTGCCAATAAAATCGGTCGTTGAAATTGATGTGTTATATGTATAGATACGAAATGCATATACAAACCGTTGGCAGGCCATTTGATGCTTTCTCATCTGTGCTGAAATGGCTGGCCATGATGATTACGTAGTTTTTGGCAGTATTGGTCGAACCTAACTAGTTTTTTTGGTAATAATTTTAAGCAAAAATTGTCTTATAGCTCAACTAGGAGCATCTAAATTTGTCGGGCCAAAAATTTTCAAGTCGCGTCAACTCGTGGTTAAGAATGAAATGGGTCATGAGCCGATGTGGACCGATATATAAATTTTTGTTTAAGAATTAATTTTTAAAAGAAATTCCTATTCCGGAACTGTTTTTAGAATAAGTATATTATTTATTATAAAAGCTCTTTTAACTAAAAGAAACATTTTCAAAAAATTAGTTAAACGGATTCAAAAGTAACTTTTGAGTCTCAAAAACTTATTTGACTTCTCTAGAAACATGTGAAAATTCTTAATACTTTCTCAATAATAGAGTAAAAAAGGTGCAACTTCTCCTTTCTCCAAATTTAATGGCTGAAAATGTAACTATACTTGCGTTAAGTTCCTAATTAGGACATTACTTCAACATCAGAAATGTTCCGATGTTGCTTGTAAGTCCAAACGGAGCTTTCGAAATAGATATGGCTTATGGTACGAGATTAATAGTGAACCTAATCGCTCTTGTTTCGAAAAATAATTAATTGGGCAACTCATATAGTTACATTATGACAATAATTTCATTATTTTAGACTGAAGGATTTTTATTGGGTTCTCCAGCAGTTGACACCTATCTATCAAAGATTAATACTCCAAGCAAAGGAAGCTAAAAAATGTTTGGGTTTGTTTCTATTTCTATTTTTATTTTTCATATAAGAACTTCTCGAATAGGTTATTTCATGTAAACTTCTACTAATCAGATAAAATACTTCTAAAAAATTATCCAAATTGACACAAACAGTTTCTTAGCCCTTGTTTGACCCCATTGTAATGAGATTTTTAGAATAATAATTTTTAGAAGCATGTGTATTAAACCCTTGTTTGAGTCCCCTTTTTTCATCAAAATATATTTTTGAATAGTAATTTGACAATATTTCAACCACACATTTTTCAATAAAATAATATTAAACGTAAGCCCAATTTTATTTTATTTTAACAACACATTTTCCATCATAACACTATTACAAAATGCATTTTTTGAAGGAAAAAAATATGGGGCTCACACAAGATGAAAAAAGAAGGGATTTATTTATTTATTTATTTATGTGTAATATTATTTTATTGAAAAATGTGTAATTAAAAAAAATAAAGAAAAAATGTATTAAAATTTTAATGAGGACCAAACAGGGCTATTAAGGTTGTGTCTAGTGCAGATTTCAGTCCAGATTAAATGGATTTTTTTGCCCGTTGAGCCGTCTTTTTTTACCACATGGGAGTGAGGTGGGACCCGTCTGAAAAAGGTAACGGTCAAAAAATGGATGAAAATTGAAACTTTCATCTGCACACCTGCAGCAGACACACCCTAAATAGGTCCTAAATAGTACAATAAACATCTAAAAAATGATGTTTTGATATTCAAATTTGATGACGCTCAAATGTAAAAATTGCAGGTCTTGATAATTAGAAGAAAATATCGAATGCACATGAGAGGAATCTTTCAGAAATTAATGTGCCATTAATAAATATAAATACTTATGGACATAAATTTCTTTAATGATCAAAAGATCTGAACAATGACAGGAAAGTAGGCACCCGTGTGGTTGTACTGGTTATACGAATGAGCCAGAAACGGACTGGTGGAGGTGAACCAGGACGGTTGATAGGAAATCACTGGGCCCGGGCCATGCATACAGCTAATAGTTGCCATCCAAAAATCTCCATACAGTGGGACATACTGGATAAAGTGTATATGGCCCAGTTGTAACAATCCCGTCATTTTTGGTTGTTTTAAACATTTGTTGCATTCTATTTAACTTTAACCCCAATTTTTAAAATTTTTTAATAAAAATTAATGAAATATGTGATAAAAAAATTGTAAGACCTATAAAATGAGCGATTAAAATTAATTGTGAAATTTAACTTTGTTGTGGACAGTGTTCTAAAAGGCGTAATGCGTGGCGATGCGTGGAGGCCAAACTCAGGGCCAGGCGAGCTTATACATAAAAAAGCGTAAAAAGGCGTTTTCTTATTTTAATATTATTTTAATTTTTAATCAATTAAAAATAATACTTACTAAACATTTAAAACAGATTTATAGGAACTTTATACATTTTTTCAAAGTTTCCAACAAAAAATATAAGTTTCAAATTTAAACAACCATTTTTCTTTTAATAATTCGGGTGTCTTAAGAAATTATCTACCGTAAATAAGATTCGTTGGTTACTTGACTTTTGGGTTCAAATGGTTGTTTTAATTTTAAATTAGGGCAAACTGAAAAAATTAGCATTTAATAATTTTTAACTTCAAAAGAATTTAAAAAAAAAAAAAAAAAGCACGCCTTTAGCGGTCAACAACTATCGTTGACCGCTAAATAAGACGCTAACCCATTAGGTTTCGCGTTTTGGCCTCGCCTCACGCCTAGGCCACCGCCTTTTAGAACACTAGTTGTGGAAAGCGAAAGATGATATCGGATTAAACAAATACCAAATTGTTGGAGAAAATAAGATATTATAGCCACAATATGAAATAAAAACCACAAGAACACAAGAATAATGCAATTTCGTAAAAAATGGAGATTTTATTATAATATAGAGAAATAATACAAAAAATATATTTTATAATGTTTCTAACTTCTTACTAGGGAATAAATAGAAGACGTCCAAATCCTCATAGTAGAGTTGTGGTTGAAGTAGAATGCAAAAAATGAAGTCCAAAACAAAGTAGAGGAGAAAAAATTGCGCAAGAGGCTAAAACAGGTGGCGCCGGGGCAAAAATCGTCACAGTGCCGCGGCGTCCACTTTCAAGTCCTTTGCTTCAAAATCTTGATTTTTTTCATCCCAATATCTTTTTCAAGTCCAACACAAATTCCTATTTCCAACGGACTTTCAAGTAGAATTTTAATTAGAATTCGTCGAGTAAACTTAAATAGGATTTCACAATAGGATTCCAAATAAAATTCTTCTTAATGTGCAATTTAATTAGAACTCTCAATTATCTTCAACAAGGAATGTCGATTACACCCAAATTCTAACAAACTTCAATTTTAAGCCATACCAAATAGGGACTTTATGTAATTTGACCAAGAACTTGTCATTTATTCTTCTCCATTATCAATTGCTCTCTTAAATGTAAAATTAAAGCTTCCCCAGACCTAATCAACTGTTTTGTCAAAATTTCCTTTATCAGAATTTACTGTTTCACTTAACTTGAAAAAAAAAAATGGTTATATTTAGTTTTTATTATTTTCCAATTAAAAATAAGCCCATGATCCAAGTATAAACTTTGACCCACTCACCAGGCTGGATTACAGCCCAATACAAAAGTATAGGCATTTGTCAAATAATATATTCTTACCATAGTTTGTATTAACATATGTTCAACATGCAAAAATCTCGTCTGCTAAGCTACAAGTTGTAATCTCATCTATTTCGTGCTTGTGTTGTTGAGCGCTCAGAATCTAGCTCGTGTCAAACTTTGAGCAGTTGACACATATTGGACAAAATCGTACCTTAGGATACATAAGATTTTAGCCTTTTTTCTTCCTCAACATTATTCAACATTGTATAGTCCAACTTGCCAAACAATAAAATAAAGGCAGGACAATATATAAGAGAACTAAGTACTTACTTTATTAGAGAAACTTGCTGACTTGAGTACAAGTTTTGCTGAGATGTGATGGTATAGTTAGTCATATTCATAATACCTTTAGAAAGGATTTTGAACCCATATCAAGTGGCAAGCATGTTCCCATGAGGAAAAGAAATTGATATTTATCATGATGTTGTACCTTTGTCTATGCATGAGAAACACTTGGGGCATTTGCCGTGAGTTGAGGGCTTAGCTTTGATGGAGAGCAAGCAGACTGCGATTTTGAAATGAAAAGTAAAAATTCATGGGTTTCAATAAGGTTCTCAAAATATACATCATCAATGTGACAGAATATTCACTTGCCTCCGATGCACAGTACTCCATATTATTGTCCTCCCTCCACGGCCTCAATATGCATCTCTCTTGAAATTCATCATGCATGGATGCTCCTGACAAAGCTAAAATACAGTATACTCACATTATAGCATACATCCAATGAAAATTGAGCACCGCTGTGAAATGAAGATGTGCATTTAATAGCCATTTTATTAGGTTGATTCATGCAACTCCACACTGCAATGATGCAACATAGACAGTTCTTCAAAGTCCAATATTCTGCGATTCATACAGCTTTTCATTATTTACTTGATGTGTGTCAAAAATGAATGTCCCGTAGCAAAGTTATATTCCAATTTTCCACAACAATGCAGTTATGGTAAATTTTTACTATAGCATCATGTTTCCCTGTATATTTAAAAACTCTGGGTTATGGTTTCAAGATTTTCATATCTGAATAGGAATTGAAAAAGGAATCAACTATAAAAGAATGTGTAAGCTGATCAATAGAAATCAGTGAAGTGATGCTCATACACTGTCAACAAAAAATTATTTTGTGAGATATGACTCTTAGGTAACTGTCACAGAGATCACCACAAACTCTTTACTGCTATTTATTCAGAGCAGTCCATATTCGTCTTTTTTTTTTCCCTTAGTAAAACAGTCAACTGCTTACAGTTTTCACTTGTTAAGAAATTGCAGAATGGAAAGATAAAACATGAAAACCACAGCTATTTTACATTTAATGTTGATAGTAGATAAAAGTGCCATCATAAAACTGCAAAATCTGCCTACATTTGCTCCTCCATTTTTCTATATAAAACTTTAGTAGTTTTACGTGAATGTTTTTGAAGTTTATTAATTCATTTGAAATTGTGAAATCTCATGTAAATATAATACGAAGAAAGCAGAAAGAACCTGAATGGTCGTCAGGTTCTTTCCCAAAAGCTTTCTGATCACATTTTTCTCCATTGTCCTCAGGCCCATCTGTTGTCCTGACATTCTAAATGTTAATAAACTAGAAATGAATGCATTACCAATTGACCAAACTGCAGAATAATTTTACAGCATCTTAAACATTAACAATTCCTAACAGGAAAATAGTATACGTGATTGAGGAATTTCAGTTCCTAGTTCCTACTCCCTCTACTAAACCACCAAAAGGAAATCATAGTGTGTCATTGCAGCTGATCAAGAAGGATATGAAAATTGTAAGCAGGCTTGACCAAGCTTGACAAGGAATATTTTAGGTCCTAGGATGTTTAGACTCGGGTACGGGTACGTATCTAAGTATCGGATCTTTTATTTTCTAAAATGTGGGATACGGGAGCATGTCTAAAAAGAGTCCAAATTTCGGATATAGATACGTGAGTACGTCTTTCAAATTTCAATTTTTTTACTAATCCAAGATGTAATTTGCAGCATACCAAAATCAATTATTCACAAATAAGGAAATGAGTATTGAATAAGGGATTAAGATGAATAAAATAGAATTTTGGACTTTAGTTTTCAATTATGAGAATTACTAAATGTTAGTGGAGAGAGAAGGGGGAAAAAAAAAGGAGGAAAAAGAAAGAAAAAAATGGAAAGAAAAAAGAAAGAAGAAGAAAAAAAAGGAAAACCTAGAGCCACAGCCCTTCTCCACCCCCTCAACGATAATGCTAGGTTTATAGAGGGCAGGAACGGGAAAGAAAAGACAAAAAAAAAAAAAAAAACGACGAAGTGACAGTTGAAACTTGGAGGCTCCAACACATATCCCATACCCATACCCATGTCATGCCGACATGGGTACTTCGACTATTTTGAAGAGTCCAAGCATCAGCGGTTAGGTCAAAGTTGGCGTTCTGATTACGCCCCAAGCTGTCACCCCACAGACTTACCATGAAATGAACAGACTTCTATTTAAATTTATAAATATATGTGATTAGAATATACGTAGAGGCTCTGCAGTCTTTCTATCTTGAAATTGGCTCAAAGAAAAAAAAATCTCCAATAGATTGAGGATTTAAAAAAGAAGAACCTAATATGGAGAAGAATCAAATGCAGCAGGGAAGTGGACTACGCGTGTACTATCCTACCCAGTAGTTTTGTTCTCTTCAATTGTTGCACATTCCTCCTGGCCTTCCAGAACTGAGGAGAAAGCTTTTCTGTCCTGGCAGTAGAGGAACACTTGTACATTAGCATATGCATAAAGTAGAACGTGAGCAATTCTAATTAGAATAGAGCATAGGCCCGTATATTCATTGAAGTATTTGAGAACACAGACCTTTACTCGAGGTAGAAAAATAGATTGAAATCCAGATTTCTATAGCTAGAATAGATTAATACATTGTATATCTGATGAACAGCCAATTTTCTCATGTAAGGACCATTTATTAATGAACGAAATATCATGTGACTATGTAATTCACAAAAGATGCTAGTCAGCCTTTAGATCAGAGAAAATAAAGCCAAGACGAATCCACATGCAGTGACTTGGTAACAGAGAGCTCTCACATCCAGTACAATTCCCTTAAGTTAGCAGCATCATAATGCAGGGAGTAATTAATAAGTTCAGTACATCCGTATGGAATAACATAAATGATCAAATATGCTTTGATTTGCCTATGTATGGTCCAAAGATTAATTCCTTTTCTCTAGTGTGCAGTTGTGAGGTTGATATGGAGGACACACAGTTTAAATTGCAACATTTTCTAAGAGCTAAAATTGCCAAGAACCTTAACATTATAAAAAGTTATTGAGAATCAAAACAAAAGAAATGTTTCCTCTTCTAACCTTTTCATTCATATGTGTGACAGCGTCTTGAATCTTCTTTATGATAAAACTTAAGCTTCCCACTTCAAGAAGTAATACCTAAACATAGAGTATTCCAGTAAGTAATAAATCAGAAGGAATATCTGGTTTCAAGAAGAAATAGTACAGGAATTTTTTTTATAAGACCTTCTTCTGTGACGTTAGATTCTGTATAATCAGTTCCTTTGTTGACAGACCTTTCTGAAGGTATGACCGGTTAAGACAAAACTCTCAAGATTGTTCATGGCTAGAAGCTGAAGGGACCAGATTAAGAGTGCTACAGCATATATCACAGTTTTCACAAATAATGTCATCAGGATATCTCATCAATTTTAGGTTGAAATTCATCCCGAGTTTTTGCCATCTTTAACTGTGCTTCCAGGCCCAAAATGATTTTGTCCTTTCTTGTGAGCTCTTCCTCATCGTTCCTCATTTTGCATTCCAGATCACTGATTCTTTCTGAATGGTACATTGACATGCCATTTTAAATCACAAAATGCAGAATCTATTTAGAACTATCAGAAAAGGGATGGAAACCATTTTGAGAAATTCAGATCACGGAAGTCTAAAGATACAAATATCATGGAGTTGGAGATACAACTCAATGCTTCACAGATACAACGGCAAATACAGAAGTACAGGACCATATTTGTCTTACACGCAAAATTACTAAATTCAAACGGTACACTTAAAAATGTTGTACAGCTAAAATATGTATCATCAATTAAGAGATGGTTTTGGCAAGCCCTGATTACCAATGAATAGCTTTTCAAATGTAGCAATCTCGTGTAACTTTTTCTTCAACTTTACTGCTGCAATAATCAATGAATAGATAAATAGATTATATTCCAGCATACTGAAGAACTGAGGCTGGTAAACTGAGTTCTAAAAAACTACTTGCCAGCTTCCTCTTTCTCATTCAATATACACTGTGTGTCATTTACAATCTGCTTGATGGAGGAAGCCTCCTTCTGTATTGAATTAACAAGTAAGGAATGAGCCTTTATCTTTTCAGAGAGAAAAAGAATCATTCGATCCCTAGATTCCATATCTCGTTTCATTCCGCACGTAGAGTCCTGTATATCAATATCAAAAGTGAACTGTATTATTATTTCACTTGATGACATTACATAAGTCTTGGTTTTCCAGAAAAGAAATTTCAAGAGAAAATATCCCAACAGATTCAAATGTGATCCTGTAGTCAGTTTAGCATCTTCAGCATTAAGAGATAGAATTACCAAAATTAAGCATTACAAATCTACTCCAAGAAGGAGATACAACTTTACCATTTCACATATTCAAATTAAGATGTTAATCTTTTGTTGTTGTAGCATAGGACAGACTATAAAGCCTTTTTAAGGAAGTTTCTGCTGCCAAGCGTGGGCCGCCAGCATCCATATTCTAAAAGCGTGAAACCAACCATCTTTTCCTTTCAGGCATTTTCCAGTTATAACCAAAAAGAAAATATACTGGCATACCATCTAGTTCATTATATAAAATCAGCTTACCAAAAAGAAAATATACTGGCATAACATCTGGAAACATGTAGCCATATTACTACCTAGTTCATTATATAATTAGTTTAATCACTTTAATTTTATACATTCTGGAACTTTCAAAATATCTTCTACATACCTTGTCAAACTGTCCAAAACCAGAAGAATAGCTTCCCAAGAAGCATTTTAGGAAAGATGCTAACAATTATAATCAAACAATATTTTCTCGTGTTTCTTGTTCAAAATAAAGAAAACCGTGTACATAATTGAATTCAAATAAAGCCCACTACTTCTCCTTACTTTGCCAAAAGACTTTGTTTCAATTTTAAATCAAAGAGACAGGCACAATTAATCTTAAAGTTAAAAATCCTTTTCTATTGCTCCACATTACATTCGTGATCAAAAGTTATTGTAACATGTACATAAGTTGTGAAAAGATTAAGGATACTAATTTTTTTTTTCAAGCAAGCTACCTGATTCAAACTATGAATAAAAAAGGGAAAATTTTGCATCTTAAATATTTCTTTATCTACATAGCCTGCAAGATGTAGGGTATTGACAAAATTAGCATTAAGATGAAGAAAAATGGGGCTCTAATCGAATTATATTCCACAAATTAAGCAACTATTTCAACAAGGAGTTCTTGTCCTCAAAGAATCCATTGGTCAACCATGGATATCATTGTAACTTTTGAATTTCTTCATCCCCTCTCCAGAAATTTGCTTCATATAATATAATTATACTGGCGTAATTACTTGCGTAGTAGTTTCAATAATTCAATTAGCTTGTCTGCTAATCCAGTTTAAATATATGTTTTTACTTTTTACATTAACGATAAGGTATTATATATTTCTAAAAAGTGCATTTATGGTCCGGCCCATTATATAATCAGTTTCTTGCATTACATATCACTTGCAACTAGAAACATATAAGTAATTATTATATTACGAAAAAGAGCATAATACATAAATATTTAGAATCTACTCCAAAATTCATGTTATGTGGCATTCTCTCGAGAAATTATGAAAGAACTAATCCTCTATTCTGTTTTGATCGATAAGTTGAACAATATCAGATCAACCTCTCCAACCAAAGAATTGTTAATGGGAATATTTTTGAATAACAAGTGCAACTGGCTCTAGCTAAGTTCTTACAAACTAAAGCCACAAAAAAAAAAACAAAAAAAAAAAAACAAACCTCATAAGCATTGACAAAACTTTCCCTCGATTGCAGTAGGTTATTAATAGTATCCTTCAATTCTTTTTGCCTGTTCTCAAGCAATGCATTTTCATTCTCAAGGCAATTAGCCTGCGTCAAAGAAATAGTATTTCAGAACATAAAGACACGAATTGATCAATTAATTTCTTCGATTTAACAATTATTTATCAATTTACATTTCAACAATCATTTATCAATTTACCTTTCTTTCGAGTTTCTGCCGGAGTTCATTAGACACCACTAATTCCGATTGTAATTCTGCCAATTTCTTATTCGTTTCTTCCTCTGCTTTCTTTTCTTTCTAGTTATACTCGTAAAAAACCACATTAATTCACCGAATAGAATATAATAGAAAAGTGTATGTATGTACGAGTTTGAGTTTAAACCTGAACCAAAAATTGGAGCTGTTTGGAGGCAGATTGATCTCTCTCCTGGTGACAATGCAGAGAAATCAATGCGTGCATTTGCGTGTTTGTGCATGAGAGAGTGAGTGATGCATGCTTACTTTGAGATGATGGACTTCGGATATTAGGGCACGGAGTTGGAGCTGAAATTTTGAGAGCTTGATGAGGTCCATTTCCCCTTCCCGCCTGTTTCTCGAGGGTCGTTATATTGCCCAACGCATTTTTTATATTTACTAAAATAACCATAACTAAAATATCATAAATAATCATCATATACTGTCTTTCCTCTCTTTCAAAATTACAAAATCTACCGTTGAGATCCATTTTTGATTTATGTTCACACAAAGCGCCCTCAATCATTTTAAGAAGGAAAAATTGTAGCAGCAATCCCTCATCTTTCACTTTTTTACAAACTTTATCATAACTTTCAATTTGTGCTAACGAATGTTTCAAACCTTTGATAAATTAGCAGTAAATGTCCAAACGAATGGAATTTGACCATTAGTTAACCAATAAAATTAATTTTGACAATCTAAAATGGACAAAATGATAAAATTCGTTATTTTTCACATAAAACAATTAAAATAATAATAATTTTAAAAAATAAAGGAACATGATTTGTTCGTCGCCCTATCCCACCCCCAACTTCACCCCACCAAAAGTAAATCAAAATCCAACCCGTGCCTCCGCCTTTCACAGCTACAACCCCGACGTTGTCACTCTCCGTCGTCACTGCCTTCCCCTTCCCCTTCCCCTTCCCCACCAATTTCCACCTCCACCTCCACCTCCACCTCCACTCCATCCCAAAACAAAACAAATTACTCTTTCACATCCACTCTCCATCATTGTAGACTCCGCCTTCCCCACCAATCCCCACATCCACCTCCATCTCCACCTCTATCCCAAAGCAAAACCAATTGCAACCTATCATATGAAAATCTCGATTATCAACCATGTTAATCACCCAAATTTAATCATTATATCAAACAACTCATAGGCATCATGCAATCTTCCATTTTGATCGAATGAATTGATCAATATAGGGAATGTAGCAACATAGGATTGGAACCCATGTTTAGCAGTCGATCCAAAATAGTTTTCACTTATTTGGCTCATTCTTATTGTAGTAACTAGTTACCAAAAATGAGTATGTTCAATTATCATGGGCTAAATCAAAAGATAATAATTTGGGCTTTAATTTGAACGGTAATTTAAAATCATTGTTGCGACCAAAGTCATGAGAAAATGGTTGAATTCTGAAATGTTTGGTAATCTGCCATCTCTATGGAATTTTTCCACTTCTTCATTTTTCTGAGAAGTGAGAACTGCTACAAATGTTTCAAGAAAATCTTGGAACTCTAGCAAAAAATGGGGTACCTCTTGGGCTTTGAGTAGATGTAGGAAATGCTACTGAAATGAGAAAACTACCTTGTTGGGACCTATTGCTGGTGTTGTGAGAGGTGTGGTGGCGATCCCAAATGGGGATAATTACAGCGGGGAAATGTGTGGTGGTGGTGGTGGCGACGGCGGCAGCAATCCCAAAAGGGGATAATTACAACGGGAAAGGTTTGGGAGAGGTGTGATGGTCGTGGCAGTGTGTGGTGGTGGCTCTAAATTTTGGTTTAGGTGGGCGGAGTAGGGGTGAAGAAAGAGATGAATAGTTTTTTCTTTTCTTTTATTTTTATCTTGTTTTAGTTATTTTAATTGTTTCACAGGGTTAAGTAACAAAGTTATCCTTTTACCCTTTCAATTTGGTCAATTCCATCCATTTGGACCTCTACTGCTAATTTATCAAAGGTTGGGACATTCGTTGACACAAATTGAAGGTTATGATAAAGTTTGTAAAAAAGTGAAAGGTTAGAAACTGTTGCTGGGATTTTCACTTTTAAGAATAGTGGATGTTCTAGTACAAACTTATAATTCTATGAAATTGGAGTGAAGAGCTCTCGATAGAAGAGAAGCTTTATTGCCCTTGTCCGCTGGACACTTGGACTTATAGATCTTGGGTTTGGGATTTGCACTAGGCAAGGCATGCGGTCAGGGATGACACTCGATTCATGAGTTGTTCAAGTACGTGAACTAATGGGTAAACTGAGAAGGGCTCAAAAATCGATACACGAGTTGAGCTCACCCAGCTTTCTATTGTCCTATCTAACAGGTTTCAAATAGCAACATCCTATAATTTTTTTATTTTTTATTAGTAAATTATGAATTTAAGCAACTAAAAATTAAATGGCTCATATGGCGTCTAAGCTCGGTTCTGCTTAGCCCATGTAGCCGACTAACCCTATGCGTGGGCCGAGCCATTTTTTTTAACAGTAGTCGAGCCAAACTCATGTCATGGACCCAACCAAGTTAGCTATTCATGGATTGGGATAAGTATTCGACCATTTGCCCCCGTACATGGGGATATAATCTAGGGAAAATTAACCCAAACCCTACCTTTAAAGTTTCAATTTCAAAAATCAAATCTAAATAATTTTTCTTCAATAATCAGGTGATAATTCATCTTTTAAATTTAAATATTAATATTATAAAATTAGATTTAATCTACATATTCTTATCCCAATTTCATTTCCAAACCCTAATAATCATTTATTATCTTTTCTCTCTTTCTACACCCTTTCTCACTCTATATTCTCTCCCTTTTCTCAATCACAAACCACCATCAATGATATTGTCGCCACCATCGATGATGCTCACGATGTCGTCACTGCAGCGACGTTGCTCTGAAGCAAACATCGTCTAAGAAGTTATTATGTGGCTTTATGATCGAAGCGATGTCGCTGTATAGCGACTCCTCTATCTTCGTCTATCTTCACCGTTGTTCAGCCTTCGTTAGTAGCAACAAAAGCGACGCTCCAGTAGTCTTCGCCGTTGTGTAAAGCTATACCGTTGTGTAGAGCATCTGTATGGTGGTGTTTTCACAATTGTGATTGTGCAAATCTGAAAGATGGACTATGGGTGGTGTGTACGAATATGTGGATGGTGTGTGGGGATCCATTGATCTACATCATATGGTGGTTGTCTGGTAGTTTGAAAGTGGGTTATGGTGGTGGCATTGGTGAACAGAGTGGTGTTATGTGAGGGAGATAAAATGATAATTTGTGACCATTTAATTGGTTAATTGTGATTCATTTGATAATTTGTGATTTAGAAATAAGTTGTGACATCACGATTTAGGGATTTTTTAAGGGGGTTGGTGGTTGCAGTGTGGTTGAGATGAAGATAGAGAAATGATAGGTGTGGTGGTGGCTGTGATGGAGATGGTGGTGGCGATGGTTGTGGATTGGTGGTGATTGAAGCGGCAGTGTTGGTGGTATTAGCGACGGCGGTGGTTTCTATGGTGTTGATGGTGGTGGTGGTACGTTTCTGTAGTGGTGGTGGCGTTGGTGTTGGCGACGGAGACAACAGTGGTGTTGTGTTGGTGGTGGTCACAAATGATTTATTGATTGTGGTCAATAAATTGGTTGGTGTGTGACCAATAAATACTGTGTAACCTACAAATATATTAATTTGTAACCAATAAAAATAATATGTGACCTATAATTTGATATCCTGCGACCATAAAATAAGTTGTGTGACTTATAAATTTTATAATTTGTGACTGATGAATAAATTGTGACTTTTAAATTTTTAATTTGTGACCGATGAACAAACTGTGACCTATAAATTTTTTGAGTTGTGACCTTAAAATTGTTGAATTATGATCAAATTGCATATATATGTGACCCTTATATATTTATTAATAAAACATATAATTAATTATTTAATTCATAAATAAATTTTAATGAAAACCTGATTTTTGAAATTTAAAACTTCTACACTTAGTTCTGAAATGGTGATACTTGAAAATCTAATTTATGTATTGTTCCCTATAATCTATCTATCTACAATATTTAAAAATGAAGGATTGAGGAGAAACTTTTGCATACCAATTTTACTCATATATTTAGCTATAAATCCAATTAATCCTCACCCAATACCCATTTAATATTATATATATCATTGATACAACATTTAATTTATTTTCAACAACAAAAAATAAAATTAACTTCCACACCACTAAATACAGTTATTACTAATTATTAATAATATTGCTTTCATTAAAAATCGTTAATATGTATAATTTTTTTTTTAAAAAAAAGTTTCAACAAGAAGCATTATTACATGCAATGAAGAAGTCTGGAAAAATCATTAATATAAATAATTAAAAAAAATATTTCAACAATAAGAATTATTATATTCATTTAAGAAATAAGCATTATTGTATACAATTAAAAAAAATCATTATTATTTACTATGAAAACAAAATATTTTCAACAATGATTTGTGAAAGTAAATTAAAATATTAGTGATGAAAATATAAAATGGCATAGATCATGAACTTGGAATTAATTCGTCCCCAATCCAACCTAATTATAAAGCCACGTATAAATCATTAATTAATTCATACATAAAAGAGCTTCCTGATCCATTCTCAATTAATAATATAATTAATATATTAAATATAAAATGCTATTAATTTTCTGCAACGTCATTTTTTTTTTTTTTCATTTCAAGAATGTCTTTCTAAGGTTAGTTCGGCGCCTATCAGTTTTTCGACGAATGCCTATAGAGAAGTACTTGAATGCAACAAAACCAACCAAATTTTTTATTACATATTACCTCTTCATTTTCATTTCGTACACCATCTTCTCTCTCACTCTCATTATCTCTTCTTCCAAAAAAAATGTTTTCGTAAAATAAATCAAGTTTTGTTGTCAAGGGAATTATGTGATTCTGCTTCTTAAATTGTTAAGGGAATAGAATTTAGAACTAGTTTTTTTATTTTAAGTTCTTACCAATTATTTTTATGATTTTTGATCATCATCTATTTTTGACTTTCATAGGATTATTAGAAGAGATATATCTCCAATGATATAGAATCTAATGAGATTGAATAAAATTGAAATCAATCAAATATATTTACTTGAATTTTAGGCAAACTTTCAAATTAAACCTATCCATATAACTAGCAAATGACTTGCCTCAAATTATTGATACCTTTCATAGCAATAATGAACCCAATGCAAAGGATATTTTAGATGTACGCTCTGTAGAAGTTTCAAATGTTGATATTCGAATAACATCATATCAAAATCCATATCAAAAACATATTTTTGACGTTATACTCGAAAGAATGAACAATGGAAACGAGGTATGTTTTTTGTTGATGGACCTGTCGTTATAGGAAAAACCTTTTTATACTGTGATTGACAGGCAATGGTTCAATCTCAGAAGATGATGACACTTGCGACAGCAACTTCAGGTGTAACATCATCAATAATACCAGGAGGCAGGACCATCCATTCAATATTTCACTCTAGACTAATGAATCAATAATATGTAGTTTACTAGAAGATAGTACTACAACGGAATTAATTCGACAAGCAAAACTCATAAAATAGGATGAAGCACTAATAACCAACAAAAACACAATAAAAATCGATGGTTGAACTTTAAGAGATATCTTGAACTATTCAGAACCATTTGATGGAAATATTTTTGTATTCAAAGGGGACTTTCACCAAGTACTACCTGTAGTCCCAAGAACAATAAGACAATAAATAATTAGCCAAAGTTTGATTAAATGATATCTTTGGGAGCGATGAGTGTATTTCACTCATTGAATTAGCACCTCCAAAGCATAGTTCTTGGTTTGTTTTTGAGCACTTTTGAGAGTTTTAATGAGTTTGTTCTTGTTGCTTTGTAGTGTAAGTAACTTAGTTAATATAGCGTATTTTGGAGTTTGGAATGTAGTTGAATTGTTGATCATTGGAAATTGGCATTGAGTGGAGATGAAGGAAAAGAAGAATAAAGTAGAAAACGAGGCCAAATGCAAAGGGAACATATGGGCACCACGGCGCTTGAGAGAAGAAAAAAAAATGCAGAGAGCTAGGCGCCACAGTGCCAATGCCTAACTAGAAGAAAGAAAACAGAGCTAGCAAAGAATTCCACTGCGGCGCTGAGGTGCTAGACATGGGCGCCGCCGCCTGATTAGAGATAACTAAGTTCTTGAAAATAATATTTGATAGTTAGGTGAAATCCTACTCTAGGCTCCCCTATATTTAACTTGTATTTATTCATTGATAGCTTGTTTGGTAGGGATTTTTGAGGGAATAATTGATTTTAAATAGTGATATGATGGGAGATGTGTGGTTGAAAAAGAAGAAAAAATTATTGATGTGATGAAAAATATTATTTTATTGAAAAATGTGTGGTTGAAAATGAGAATTGATTTGATAATCAATTCTTAAATTAAAAACAAACACCCCCTGAATTTGTCACAGTCATCCCTAACTTAGTCAATATAATTGATTCCAAATTGCATTCATCTAGATAAAATAATAGCTACACAATTAAAGTACTTGGTATAAATTAAATAACAATCCATGTGAGTTCAACATCCCAACTCAATTACTATATTACAAAACTTGATACCGTACACTTGCAGTATAATTACGTTATAGAAGATGTATGACAAGTAGAAAAACTTCAACTAAACCAAAACATGCGTACTCAAAATGAGAATCGATTTGCACAATACTTGATCCAAATTGGTAACGAAACAGATTCTTACATAGAGGATGACTTTATCAACTTACCTAAGGAGATGGTTAAAGCAAGCAATGGTGCTGAAACTTTGGAGTTACACAATCAATGCAGTGTTCTCAGGTTTAACAAAAAAATGCAACTTCTTCTAATTATATGACACAACGTAAAATTATTTCAACAAAAATGAGTATGTTGACTACCTCAATGACAAACTAATTGAGTTATTTCCTAGAGATGGTGAAGAATTTGTCAACTTTGATGAAACAATAGATTATACAAACCATTTTTACCGAGAGGAGTTTCTAAGGGTGTGTTTGTTTCCTATTAATGAGAGAAAAATAGAGTAATGAATAGTATTTTTTAGAGAATGTGTGGTTGAAAATTAAAGTAATTTTATTGGTTTGTGTGTAGAATATTTTATTGTGTGGATATGTGATGGAGATTCTTACTGTATCAAACAATTTTTTAGAATAATGGTAGACAAACATGGGCTAAATATATTGTTGCTAAATGGTGTTCCATCACATAAGATAATTTTGAAAAGAAATTGACCAATAATGATTGTTGATACTTGACCCTACTTACAAGATTAACTGAAGACCTCATCTCTAATGGAAGTCCTCAAATAGAAATTACTATTATAACTTGTTCATGCGAAATCCACAAGCGTACATGATCGTTGACAAGTAATATAATTAATTAGTTGAGAGTATAGTCTCATAGGGAATAATCGAATTCAAGTGTATTAGTTTTTAATCAGATTCAAAGTGAGCCAACAAAATAGATTTGTAGTTAATAATTATTCTAAATTAATCTACGAAAGCTTGTAAAATTTGAGTTTTGTATTTATATGGAATGAGTGTATTGGATTACAAATCCACCTATTATTATTATTATTATTATTATTATTATTATTATTATTATTATTATTATTATTATTATTATTTCAATTCTCAATTACGTAGCTAATATCATTCATACATTCTTGACAATCAATAATTCTATAGTAATTAATTCTCTTTTCCAAGATAAATTAAATCTATTCTAATCACGACCCGAATCTATTCCTAATCCGAATTCAAATGAATGAAACACATTTAATTTCACAATTATCTCAAAGATTGCACACATGATAAATATTATTCCTAATATCTATTGCACGTATGTTAATCAAGTAGTGTTCTAGACCTATTGTGAGCCTCCCGGCATTACAACAAGCAACAATATATTTAATTTGTAATCAAGTAATCAAATAATAAAATTATGCATGCAAGATTAATAAAAAATAAGAATTTAACTAACTATTTGTCTTAAATTAAAAATTAATAATAAAAAGTTTTATCTTCATCCAATACATGAGAAGAATTAACCTACATGTTGTCATGTAAATTACATAAAAAGATTTGAAAAAACATCATTCGGAATTGTAAACAATGAATGGAAAGTGAAAAATCAATTTATTCTTCGTTAATCTTCAATCCAGACTTTGAATCTTCAATCTCGTGTTAATTGCCTTTGAATCTTGTACTAGCATCCTTCTTGTGTTGAAAAATAGGGTTTTGATATGTTCTCTCGTTCTGGCCGTCTCCTTGTAGGTTAAATAATAGGTTGAATTTGATTTCCACAATAATTTAGATCAAATTAGGAAGTTGGACCATTCAAGCCCAGAACGTACGCGCGCAAGCATAACCACCGTGCACACACTATTGAATTAAATGGCTCTCAGGTTGGGGAAAAAGGGGTATCGCACGTGCGCTGGTTCGTTTCGGTTCCCTGAATAACTTTCAGTATTTTGGCCATAATTTTCTCTATAGATATCTGATTGAGGTGATTCAAAATGTGTTGAAAAGATAATTCAAAGGGATATAATTATTCTAGAAATATAGTTTCTAATTGAGGGTAAAAATCTGGAGCATAACTTCTTCGATTGGAAATTGATTTGTGAAAATACTTCCACTATATTTCACTCATTTGACCTCCAACTGCATCCAATTGATCCTATATGATTTTTAATCACCATTTTGTAGTCCGAATCAACTATTGAATGTTTACACTTTGGACCCCAAACTTTGGATTTCTTTCATTTTCGCACATTTTTCGTTCATTTCTTCCAAATCCACCAATTTACATTGAATTCAACTTAACAAACATAATTAACACAAAATTAAGCTATAACTCATCTGAAAATGGCCTAAATAAGTGTACAAAACACACTTATCATAACTCTTAAGAACTTCTATGCCCCAATCACCTAATGCTCGGTGTACTCCACCATAATCAAGGAAAATTATAATTATTGATTTGACTAAAGAGATGTCATCGCCTCTACTTTGCCCAACCCTATAATGACATGTTGCTTAACTGACATAAGCACCTTGTGATCAGCCAATCAGAGATAAACTATAATGGAATGACTGCAATCGCAATGAATATCATGATGAGCTGCAAAAAGTCAACCTCGCAATCCAATAAGACAACTTCTCAAGTTGAATGATTTGGCAAGCTTAATGAGGAAAATATTGTGGCTGATGTTAGGTGGCATCTAAATACTATTGAGGACATGACAAAGGCGGCCAATCCTTCAAAAACTAGCTATAAAAGGAGACGAATGGTCCCCTTGATGGACCACGACTTCATGTGTTAACCAATTATGTATTTTCCCAGTTTCAAGATAAAAAAAAAAAGTCAATATAATTGACCCTTTCCTATTGTAGCTAATTACATAATCTAATTCTCAATTAAGTTGATCAAAATTGATTAATTCAATTTTGAACATCAACAGTTCTCTTAAAGAATTGGGCCCTTCCAACGATTTTTCTAATAGAACAATAATGATCGTCGTGATTTCAAAAGACATATTATACATGCTATAAGATAAGTTTTCCTTCTACGCATAATTCCAGCAAATGACAACAAAGCTCAAGGACAAATAGTGTTTACTATTGAAATATACATTCCTGAATATGTATTCTTTCACAGACAACTATTTGTTGCACTTTCTCCAGGATTTTCAATGAAAATAACAAAAAACTTGGTAAAAGAAGAAAAGTTGTGGAACATTGACAAAAATATTGTGTACAAAGAAATATTATTGTAATATATATATATATATATATATATATATATATATATATATATATATATATATATATATATATATATATAATTTCATAAAATATTTATTCATATATATTCTTTTTAAAAATTTTAATTTTCCTTTACTAATATCAATTACCTCAACTATTTTCAAAAACAATATTAATACTTAAAAAACATTACGCATATCATTCATCCGATATATAAAACGTACAATGCACGTGCTTATTACTAATATATATGAGGAGAATATTAGAGGATATCAAGTTTTTTAATTTTTATTATAAAAATTATGTTTGATTTTCTTTATTTATAAATCAGATATTTTTAGGATGTGTGATGGCTCTTTAGAGAAAATTATTTTAAAATTTGACGGCTCGTTCGAGCCAGGGGCGGAGCTAGCTCGTCGAAGTAGGGGGGTCCCAGAGTTGAAGGTGGGGGCCCACGAGGCTGCCCCCGAATTTTTTTTTGAAACATTATCTGTTAAAATGAGGGAAATTGGTACTTTATGATGGAGAAAGGAAACAAAGGAACATAAATTAATGTACATTATTAACGAAAAAAATCAAGAAACGTATAAAAGAAAATACTAATATTTAATTTAGCAAAATCATATCTTATTACAAGCGTCCTTTCGAGGTCTCATACTTTGATAACGTTGTATAACTACATCATCATCAATCATGTCGAATACATCCTTCTCAATATACACAAGCAATCTATGATTTAACCATTTATCATTCATTCGATTGCCTAATCGATTCTTGACATAATTTATTACAGAAAATACCCTCTCTACCGTAGCAGTAGCAATTGGAAAAATTAATACCAATGTTAAAAGCTTGTATACTAACGGGTATACTTCATTTTTTTTGTCACAACCAACTTTTGTGAAGAGGAAACAGGAGTCGGGACGAAAATACTTGCATTTGGATTGGTAGGGTTTAAGTTTTTTATTCATTTGAGGACAAAATGGTAACTATAAAAAATAAAATTTTAAAATAAAAAAAATTTGTCAAAAAATTGGGGAGGTCCGGGTCCCCACGAGGACCCTCCCTCTGCCCCTGGATCGAGCATTATTTGATTTGCTTTCATACTATATTTGAAACTTATTTTTCATCTTAAAATGTCAATTTTATTTAAGAACACGACGAATAAGGATTAATTTAATTATATCTAATCGTTATTGAAATCAATACCCAGATTAAATTAATCCCTATCCTCCTTTAACTTAAATTAATACGATATATGATGTGGAACTAGATCGTATCATTTATTTATCATTTTATG
Organism: Fraxinus americana; assembly: GCA_035079005.1. Lineage (NCBI taxonomy): Eukaryota > Viridiplantae > Streptophyta > Magnoliopsida > Lamiales > Oleaceae > Fraxinus > Fraxinus americana. The sequence continues at coordinate 48,818 of JAVHZT010000111.1, read as the reverse complement.
AATTAAGAAAATAATAGTTAAATTGAAATACATAAATTTGCTTACAAGTAAATATAAGCCAAAAAAATTATCCATATGCAAAAATCACTTATAATTTGAAAAACTCAATTTTAAGTTGAAAAAATCATTCATTAAGTCGAAAATTCATTTGAGTACAAAATTTGTTTCAAGTAAAACAAAGTAAAAAAGTTTGACACGTGTCAAAAAAAAAAAAAAAAACTCATTGTGTTAAAAATGAACATTACAAGGAAAAATATGCTAATAAGTAAAAACTTTACACATAATAATTTAAAATCCACTTATAAGTGATAAAATCACTCGTGAGTAAATTTACATATATGTAATCAAACCATGCTCCATGCACTTACTGTGTGTTTGTGCGGGTAAAATTGATATGAGTAACCTCTTCTAGATTAATCTTAACATAAATCTCCATTCTGGAAAAGCTTCACTTGTTCCCCACATAATGGTCCTTGGAGGACAGTGCCGTATGCATTAAATTTGGCTGATGTGAAACTTCGTTGGATAAAACCCTAAATGGGTCCAAGGGATATATAATCTTCTAATAATTTCGTACTAAGGGTCCATTGACAGAGATGTGCTGTGGATCGGGTCACCTTCGGATTGGACCATCACAGTTTGCAATTTTTTGATGGGTCAAACGTGCTCAATCTTGTCTTTCGTAGGTCATCGATGAATTGTGTTACATGAACAAATTCCTTAGCAAATTAATATGTTTCGTATACTCCTATTGGTCTAATCTGATACTTCCATTCTGACAAAAATTTCGTTTTCTTGAGGTTTTGGCTGTTTGAATATGTTAAATAGATCCTTCCTTTCCTTTTCTCGAAGTTTGGTTTGATCTTATACAATCGGGTGACTGACTTCATGAAACCATTTTGGTTGATGATCACATGGCTAAGCTCTATTAGTCGATGGCTTATCGAAGCAATTTCCACACAAAAAGGATCAGCAATAAACAAAATCAATCTTCGAAGAGAAAGTAATTGACTCTATGAAGAAGATATTGATCTTCTTGAAAATGTTGGAATCCACAAGCACCTTTGATGAGGCAATGTTGATTGTAGAGTAAGGACAGTGGGGGCATATGGGGCTCGACATATTTTAGATTTTTTGTGTTTTTTATATTTTAAATACTTGAATCCATTGATGAAACTATGAGAGCAGTGGGCCATTTGAAGCTTTTCATACTTAGCTGGAGATGTCTGTATTTTGGATTCTTGGTTTCATACTTTTATTTTATTTCAATGTCTAAGTTCATTGCAGTTGGCAACCTGTTCTATCAAAAAAAAAATAAAAAAATTGCTACTATCATTTGAGATTGGCCCGTGTTTAAACCTCATATATATATATATATATATATATATATATATATATATATAAACATGTATGAGGATAATTGGTTAGTGCTTAAACCTCTGATAATAAACTTTAGGAGAATATTTGTTGTACATCAACACTGATGGGTTCTTTCACAGATTGATGTGTGACAATAAATTAAATTAAAATTGTCAAAATTTCTTCGCAACTTAAACGATTGTGCTTATGTAATGAGGAATTAAAAAAAGAAAGTGGGTCGGTCAAATCTCGTCACATCATCTGTTGTTGAATAAATTTGTAAGATATGATGTACACAGAGCATGACCATAAATTTTAATACTTGAATTAAACACAGTAGGTGTAGAAGATAGCAACTTCAAGGAAGACAACTTTTTCATATTAATGTTTTAAGCCAGCAAGCAATGCCCTTTATGGTGATGGCAGATGGTCTAACTAAATTGCATATAATGTGGGAAGTTTGGCATGAGGACAGATTTAAGGAGCTTTCACCTCGTTATTGCTACTTCCCTTTGGAAGAGTTCTTGGCATATTGGTAAATAGGGTTTGGCCAATTTTATTTCTAAATCAATTTACGAAATTGTCGCAGGCAAAAGCACCGAATTCAAGTGAATGAAGCCGGGTTTTTCGGTTATATGCAAAAGTACTCAGTAAAATGGAGCTCAAACAAATCCTTAATTTTGTTGAAGACTTGAAGTGTCATCTCCCCGAACTCATGTCTCTAACCTTAATACATGAAATTGTGACAATTTGAGAAGGTAAAAATAAAGGTGAACCTAACATTGTAACCTTTAGCCTCCGTTTATTTCTCATTTTTCATCTATAAAAATGAAAAATATGATTGTTATCCATCATATCAAGTCATCAATTTTGAATTTATATATCTTGTGTAGGGTCCAATAACGACTATATTTTTCATTCTCATTCTACAATAATGAGAATCAAACGGCCCCTAATTAAGTTACACAAGACATAATCGAACATAATACTTGATAGTTTTCAATATTTGTGCGGTTTAGTGTATGGTATAAAAACTTATTTTCTTAGTTTCTATTCGGGCTTCATTTTCTTTCAAAATACATTTTTTTAAAACTCATTTTCAACTATTCATTCTTTTATAAAATAATATAACACGTAAATTTAAAAATTTTCTTTATCTTTTAACTATACATTATCTAAAAAATCACTATTCTAAAATACATTTTCTCCCAAAATCAAATTAAGCCCTATTTGGTGGTATTTAATTTTCAAAAAATTATGTTTGAATAGTATTTTTTTGGAGAATATGTGGTTAAAAGTAAGAAAAAGATTTGATTTTACGTGTAGAATGTTTTATTGTGTGAATGTATGACCAAAAATGAGTATAAGAAATAATGTAAAATAAATTAAAGGCCACCAAACATGGGCTAAAATGGAGCCCAAACAAGAGCTTAACAATTTGGGAGCTGATTGTGCGACAACTTTTATCCTCGGTGATTCATTGGTTGTCGTCAACGATATGTGACATGAGTAACTATTGAGATTTATTTTGCCCCTGTTTGACACCCATTTTTTATCTTATTCTCATTCTCATTTTTCTACAGTACTCATTTCTAACCACAGATTTTTCAAATAAAATAATATTACACATAAACCCAAAAATTCTTCTTACTTTTTAACCACACATTTTTTACATCAATCACTATTTAAAAACTCATTCTTCAAAATAATGGGTGTCAAACGGGGCCATCGAACACAATATTCAATTATATAATTTATATTATCAACTAGGGTCCCGTGGAAAATTAGAGTTCAAGTCTCCACATCTTTCCACCTGTAAAAATTGTTGTCATATATTAAATCAGGTGTGCATACTTGTAGTGTGTTGAAGATATAATTTAAATGAATATACATCGTCTTTAAAATAACTATTACTTTCCAAATAAAAATGTTCATATCACTATCATTCATCGTGTTACACCACTTGCATCCTTAGTTTGAGGGCACGTGTGACGGAAGTTTGAAAAGTTAAAATTTGATTCTGATACTAATAAGCTAATTTTGATCGTATATAGATACTTCTTTGGAAGTAATTTGTCCAATTAAAATAAGTTTTAAAGAAAATCAGTTTAAAATAAATTTATCATGAATCTCTTCTACAAGAAGTAAAATAAAAAAAAATAGAAATTCTGTTATAAATAACCTCACTTTCACGGGAAAAAGAGAGAAATTAATAAATAAATTAACACCATTTTGGTTAAGCAAGCAAATAAGTCCATGTTTGGCCCCCATTAAATTACATTACTTTTAATTTTTCTCTTTTCATTACAATCACATATTCATCAAATAAAATAATATTACACACAAATGTAAAACTTTTCATTACTTTTCCACCACACATTCTCACATCAATCACCATTCCAAAAATTTTCAACCATAAAAAATGTAAAATAATGGGGGCCAAACAGGGGCTAAATAAGTTCGATAGGTATATGTTAAAACCATCAATCTAAAAATGTGGGCCAATAAATGATATCAGTCAGATTCTCATCAATCAAGAGTTTAAAGATTACCCTAAAAGCTAATTTTCTAAACCCAAAACTATCATTATCACTAATCTTTCCGCAAATAGACACCAATAATCATAATTTCACCAATCATTAATCAAAGACTTTACTCTTCCGGTAATCACGTTTTCATTATATCATCCGGCCGCGTCCAAGTCGACAATCAATTTGAAATACATTTGGTACGGATTATTAGACAACACTTTGCCCTTATTCGACACACATTATTTTAAAACTCATTTTCAACTACACATTTTTTAATAAAATAATATTTTTCATCACATCAATAATTTTTCCTTACTTTTTAACTACATATTTCCTATCATATCACTATTTAAAATGAAAAATGATAGAGGTACATTGGGGATGCCATAAGGGTTGATATAATAGCCAAATGGCACCCCCACATTGGAGGGTCGGCTGGGCCCATGGTGTAGGCCCAGTCGACCCTCCAATGTGGGGGGTGCCATTTGGCTATTATGTCAACCCTTATGGCACCCCTTGTGTACCCATAGCAAAAACCATTTAAAATAAATTATGTGTTTTTGGGGGAATAATTGATTTTGAATAGTGATATGATGGAAAATGTGTGGTTGAAAAAGAAGAAAAAATTATTGATATGATAGAAAATATTATTTTATTGAAGAATGTGTGATTGAAAATGAGAATTAATTTACTGTAGAATTTTGAGAATCCCTCCCAAACAGGACCTATTTCCTCAATAGTATCCATCAAATACACCATTTGTAAAGTAATGGTAACCTCTCTCTTTTTCCCCCCATCTTATTATTATCACCCAAGTCGGCTTTTGAATTATATATGACATTGAGATGAGTACTCGCCCGTAAATTTCAGGGTTCCGTGGGATTAGTCGAGGTGCGTGCAACCTGACCCAGACATCCATGGTTACTAAATAAATAAATAAATATATATATTTGAGAATTGAGTAGAGAATTATTAATTTGATTCCATAAATTCATATCAAGTTTTAGCCGCTAAAGCGTAATTTTTAAGAGATTGATTATTTCACGTTTTCAAGTTCAAACTCTGTAATCATGATAAAGAATTCATCTCGTACTCAATATTGTAGCAATACGCTCAATATTAGACTTTCAAGTTTGAGCTAGCCCAGCACATTAGTGTCAAGCATAGAAAAAGTATCTAGTTCGATGAAAATATGTACTATGAACAAAATGTCAATTAGCACATTAAATTCTAATCTAGGACTAATTTCACACATCCTCTAGTTTAGTTAGCCCTTGTTTGGTTTTAGTAGATTTTAATTAAAATTGACAAAATATGTGATTATTGTGAGTCCTTTAAAATACGTGAGTAAAATTAATTATCCACTTTAACTTATATTTTTATTTTAGATAAACCAAACAGGGCTTAATCTAAAATATAATTATTTGTCATCTCAAGACATTGATCGGTGGATGCTCCGAGAAAAGCTCACTAAGTCAGTCTCTCCTCCTCTATCTAGAATGAACTAGTAGTGGTGGTGGTGACTAGTGTACGCCAGTTGGTATAGTACGCACCCAACAACCTATACTGTTTGAAAGAAGATCTATACTCCCCCTGTTCCCCCATCCACCTATACATACACTTTCCTATATATCGATCGATACGCACATTTCTGTAATTACATGATTACATCATTACTGTGATTCGGGTCGGGTTTCGGATGGATCCGATGATAAATGATGGCGGAAAAGGAATGTACTGCTATGCCGAGATGTGGCCGGGGTTTGCTAATGCGACGTCGTACGGAAATGTGGGTATGGATCTTATGGTGACGGACCAGAGATCGAATCGTAATTCGAGAAAGCGGCGCGACGAGGATGAGCGTGTTAAAGGAGCTTCCAGTAGCAACAGCGACGGAAGTAATAGCAATAATGCCTTGGTATATTTTTGACTGAAAATTTAATTGAATTTCCAGTTTACATAACTTATGGATATTGTGTAGATATATAACCTGCTTGCATTAGTTCCTTTACTTTAGACGCTAGTTATATTTATTCGTCTGACCAAAATAGACTTATTTGAAATTGGAATTTTATATTCAAAAGAACGAATTCCTTAAACAAGTCTTCAGACGAGAGATTCCGTATATTCTATAGTTACTTACTTCATTCGGATTGCTGGTAGTTTTAGCATGTGAATAATTGATTGTGTTTATAATATGAGCTTGGACTTTATAGTAATTTGGATCTATTGAATTCTCATTTTCTTGTTATTAGCGCATGATTATATAGGCGTATGTATTGAAAGGGACACAGAAGTGGATACCGATGAGCATTTTGTAATTTTTTGGTGTGTTTTATCATGAAGGAGCTAACCCTTTTTTTATTTACTGATTGGTAATTTCTGTCATCATTGTTTATGTTTCATATGTATTTTTGGTGTTTTGCAGCATGAAGGAGACAACAAAAGGTTGAAGACGGTGAGATCAAACGAGAATTGTGAAAATAAAGCAGAAGTAGAAGGGAATTCAGGCAAGGATGCAGAAATGCCTACAAAACTGGCCGAACCTCCAAAGCAAGACTACATCCATGTTCGTGCTAGAAGAGGTCAAGCCACTGATAGTCACAGTTTAGCTGAAAGAGTAATTTCTTTACTCCGATTCTTTAAAATTTACGTTCTGACTGTAATTTCCTGATAATCAACGGTAAGATAATTGTCAATTAAGAAAGTAATTATGGTATCACGATGATGAATTTATGATCGATGAATAAATAGTAGATCATGGAAATCTTTGCCAAATGATTTTTTCTTATTTTCTGCTTGGTGCAGGCAAGGAGAGAAAAAATAAACGAGAGGATGAAAATTCTCCAAGATCTAGTCCCTGGATGTAATAAAGTGAGTATTAATACTTCTCCGACTTTATTCTCCTTAAGTAACAACTATCATTTTCTTTGAATGAAAGTTTCCCTTGTGCAATTGAACTTCTTGTTTCCCTGTGTTTTCTGTTCTGATGAGTGAGGATTTTGGTTGTAGCACCTTCCATCCACGTGTCATCTTTTGATCGGCAAGATTGTTATCAACCAACTGATTCGTTTTTGCACTTTTTAATGGTTTGAGACTACGCAAAAGTGGTCCTATTGCCATTATTATGAAGTCTCGTGTACTTTGTTTCAATAACTTCATTTGGAACCACATGCCATGTGCATCGAGCAGAGGGTGAGACTTGTTTAGTTTATCCTAGCCAGGAGCTTTGCTCCCATAGAGCCTTTCCTCTGTTAGGCAAGCTGGGTCGCTGCCCTTATTTTATTGTGGTAACTCTAGTGAGCCTTGTGAAGGTTCGTCGAACCATTAGGGCTGTTTACGGTGATGTGGGTATTTGTGCCTTTGAGTCTAATGTGGTTTGCACATGATGTTCATGTGGGGCGAGGTAGTAAAAAAGAGGGTATTGTAGTTCCAATTAATATAACTCGCAATTGGCAGTGGCCAACTTTATAGAACTATAGAAGTATAGAACATATACACGATACATATAAATCTACCTAAATGGTTCATGTGCAATCGGAATTCTAATTCTCACTTCAGAAAGAACTTGCTGCATTTCGTGTCGTATATATAGTAACTAATCTTCACCCAAAGCAATTATCAGTTTTGAGAATGCTTAAAAAGATTGAAACTGACAACCGAAGGAGCTTACTCTCAGGCAGTAGAAGTTGTTGCTGATATAGACATCATTAATCTCGGTACATTCTTGTACAATATCCAAGATATTATATCACCTTGAGTTAATTTTTCATTCTAATAACTTAGATTTAGAAATCAGTACAGAAACACGGTTTATTTATTTTGTTGATTTTTACCAGTAAAATTTTCAGTCTTTCAGTGCGTTGTAAATTTTTGTGAAGTAAAAATCTTAAGAGGGGTTTATTTGGATCCAGGTTAATGGCAAATCACTAGTCCTTGATGAAATAATTAATTATATCCAGTCTTTACAACGTCAAGTTGAGGTAGATCTCTCTCTCCCTCTCTGGCTACACACACACACACATATGAACTAACAATTATGGATGGTTTTTCTCTCAGTTTCTCTCTATGAAGCTTGAAGCAGTAAATGAAAGAGTGAACCCTGGCATTGAAGGATTTCCTTTAAAAGAAGTAAGTTCTAGAAACATGATTGTCAACTTCAAAATTTCATGGAGTTTTGGTTACTTTGGATTTCAGTCAGTAATTGCACCAGCTAAATCCGTTAAGGGGTGAATGTTATTTTTAAGTCGAGAAGATTGTTTCTCCATGGTTAGGTTAGGTTTTCCTACTGCCATTCATCATTATTATTAATTTATCGTAACTCGTTCAGTGTGAAAGTAGTCAACTTTTCTTGGAACTCATTTTCTAGGATTAGTAGCAGCTTCATTTTTCCCAGAAATTACGTGTAATAGCAAAAGAGAACTCAAAGAGAGGAAGAAAAGTTTCAAAATTCGGATCATAGAATGGAAAACCTTAAAAAGAAATATAGAAAAGGGTTGATGTAATTGTGATAAAATTTCTTTATGTACATGTCAAGTTTACCACCGGTTAATGCTGAAATGTGGTTCGATTTTGCAGTTTGCTCAGCAAACCTTTGATTCTCTGGGCATGACATTTGGTTCACAAGATCCAAGGGAAAACGATAGGGGTGCATCGCCAGAATGGTTACATATGCAGATTGGCGGCGGGTTTGAAAGAGCATCATGAGTTAATAAATTCTAATTAATTGCCAATAAAAGCATTGAGAAAGCTATATATGTTCCTTCATTGACTGCATAATTATACTCAATTCTTAAATCAGAAATATATCATATTTCCATTTTTATCTGGTTTGAGCTTTTGCATCGGAAAAATTGATACATATTGTAACATGCTTCATTTTCTTTGTCCCGTATGAAAAATATCATCTTCGTGGTTTGTTTAGTATGGTCGAGTGTACAATAATGGACATTTTAAATAATAAAAGAGAAAAAATCATTTTTATAGTGCTGTCTTGGTATTTTGTACCAATTATAACCTTGTGAATGTTTAAGTTATAAGCTTGTGTATCTTTGTCAATTTCTGTACAATTTTGCAATTGGAAGTATTGATCCTTGAATAAAATTCAAGGTTCTGTCACATATTTGAGTAATTGCATTGAATTGATTTTGATTTTGTTAATAGTTGGAACTTGGAAGTGTTTATTTTTACTAGGCTAAAGCATGCAAGTTCTTTGATTAGTGATTGTGTGTGGTAACTTTCCGTCACTCTCTATGTCGTAGTGGACCACTTAATTTAGAGCATGTTTGACTAAGTTTAAAATCCAATTAAAATTGAAAATATAGTTGTTATTGGGTTTCACTCGTCTAATAAAAGTCAACGATAACGGCTAGTTTTTCAATTTTAATCCGATTTTAATCTTTACCGAACACGCCCATATTATCCTATGCATTAAATTGTATTACGACTCCATTGAATAATGAATTAGGGGTTTTGTTGCCACCTATGCCGATAACTATATTTGGTAAGAGTTTGTTAATTGCTAGATTATGTGAATCAAGGGATATTACCGATCAACTTTCTCGTGGAAATCCATGTCACGATCCCTGAGCATAAGCTTTATAATGCATGTTGGTTTGTCACGTCACGTCATTTGGCATCTTACGAACACGGAAGAGGTTTTTCCACTTGATCATATTTCATCGACTATGGGTGTCAAATTTAAGGCGTTTGGGGTGGGTCGAACTAGCATTCAGCTCACACCTCGCTCGGAAGGTGAAAAAATAAAATTTTCAATTAAACGTTGAAACAGGATATTAAAAAAAATAGCTTAGTGGGAAGAGCGGTTCCCTAGCCGAATCTACTAGTCCAATTAACAAACTTATCGTCAATCTTTTTTTCTCGTCAAAATTTGAATATTTTATGCTTTATAAATTATATGAATATGAAGTAACTAGGTCAACTTTTAGTTAAGCTCATTATTGATAACAAGTTAGTATTAAATTACTAGTCTAGATCCGACTTGGAAGAAATTTTAAATTGCAAATAATTGAAGAAAAATGGAGCTTTGAATATTTATTCTCTGCAAAAACTACAAGTCAAACATTTCATGACGAGAAGTTTTAAGTGTACATAAATTTTTATAATCAGTTAAAACCATGATATATTTAACCAAACGACGCCGCGTCTTCCAGTGGCTATTCAGCTTTGTGCATCAATTCCCCACGCTTCGTAGTACACGTGAACACCAAAAACTAGTCAAAACCCGTTTCAACCCCATGGCCATATGTTTCCACGCTCCAAACTACGCGTGGGGAAAATACTACTGAGGTAAATATTTTGCCCGGATTAAAATGAACGTATAAAAACGAGGACTAAAATGAATTGAAAAAAAATAACCCATCCATTCACTCAATCACCAAATTACGAAGCCAATAAATTTTTTTTTTTTTTTTTTAAATTTCTTCGTATTGAAAAATTCGATTGAATTGAATTTAGTATCTTTGAAATATCTAAAAAGCGTTGAGTTTTTTTATTTTTGTGTTTCGATCCGGTGCGATCGAAGGAATTGTAAGGAGTGGAGATGTCAGGATGGAGGGGATCTAGATTAGGGGGTGGAGGCGGCGGCGGTAGGTCGCCGACGGCGGAGCGCATCCCGTCTTCTCGATCGGTCCGGCTAGGGAAGGTCCAGCCACAGGCACCGGGTCATAGAACCGTGTTTTGTAATGATCGTGAAGCTAACGCCCTCACCAAATTCAAGGTCATTAATTTACTTGGTTTTCATTTATTATGTTGCAACTGTGTTTGCTTACGAGTCTTTTGTGTTTTGGGTTTAGTCTGGTGTTAGGGGATGCAATGAACGGGGCAGAGAGGCAGTGTTTGTGTGCATTGTGTAAGGTGCAAAAATTATTTTGGGGTGGGGGTTGAAGATATTTTCTCTTGAGGTTTATCTAAGGGTTTTAGTTTGTTTTCTGATAAGAAGATCATAATTTTAGTATTCATCCTGTTATGTTATGTTACTGTTATTGTTTTTTAACTGTTGAAAGAGATTTTATTGGTTCAAGACTAAGATGCTTGCATTTCAGATTCTTGTCAAATTTATTTACAGTTCAGAACTTCGATTCTAATGTTAGGCCCAGGAGAAGGTTGATTTGGCTGTAGAATTTACGGGAATTTTGATTATCAGAATAAATACGAATTACTTTTGGGATTCAATTAATGTTGTTTCCAGTTTCCTTCAGTAAATCTATACTGACTGAGGACACTTGATGGTCGTGAGTGTTATGAAATGTGGGTTCATGCATATAATTGTCAATTGTTATTTAAGGTTTCATTTCCAAATGTTCTACTAGAGCTTGCAATTGTTAAATATCAAAGAAAAATGAAGAATGTTTTACCTTGTTACATTTCTTTTTCTTCTTATTCACCAAGACGCTGAAGATCTCACGTATTCAGATTAGAATATTTTTAGAAACAACTTGATAGAGTAATGTGGCATCTATCTAGAATAACAATAACTTAACAAACAGCATAGTGAAGCAAATAAACCTTATTACAGTAAAATTGGAGTTGAACCTTTCTAGAAACCCAAAGGGCATGAACAGAATAATAGAGCAGAAGGCTATGAGGATTACAGAGGAGTTGTTTATGGCTACGCATGAATAACTAAATATAAATAATATTCAATTTTCTCCTTCATGGGAGATAGAAGAAAGTGAAGAAGTAATATCATGATTTACATGAATCAAGTAGTGATGTCTCATTGGCCACGTAAGATATTCTTAGAACGGAGAAGAAAATAAAAGATAAACTGAAAATATACTGATGGCTAACATGAAAATCAACACAGAAAGCGGGGATTTAATTTCTGTAGCACGTAGTTAAAAGAAATTTATAAAAAGATAATAGAAATATGAAGAAATCTATAAAAATTAGCGGATTTTGGGAATATGTAACTGAGATGCCACAGTGGGTGTTATTTCTGTTATTTGAATGAATTGTAAATGAGAATGTTATGTTTAGCACGAGAGTGAGTTATATACTTAGTTGAGAGGACTGAACAAGAAACATGTGTTCTAAATAAATCTCAATGAGATTTTCCATTTTTGTTTCAAGAAATATGATGGTGTTATATATGCTCTTAAACATTTTGACCAAATGTTTTGCCACTGAGATGGCATTACTTTACACTGTCCTTTTAAGAATACTTTTCATTAAAAGTTGAACCATGTGAATTTGTCTTTTTGTTAATTATGTGGTAAAAAAAAACTTTTACTCAACTGAGCATAACCGGGTTTTGATCAATCTCCTAATAAATTTTTCAGGGCAATTCTGTGTCAACAACGAAGTACGACTTGTTTACATTTTTACCAAAGGGGTTATTTGAACAGGTAAGTTTTTGTCTATTGGTCATGAAAGTGTTTATAATTTTCTGTTGAACTTCAACTCTTGGTAAAATTATGCTTGGTACTATCTGCTTATGATGAATTCCACATGAAGTATCCTTTTGCTGTAATGAATTACAGGGATGCTTGCTGGAAATCCTGTTCTTTGGAAACTAATTTTGGACATGGACCCAAAAATTTGTTCGGGTCTGGAAGTCCTTAACAAATTAAGAATATTGTTTGACCCATCAAAGGAAGTGTAGGAAAAATAATAATTATTTTTTCTTAATATTAGAAACTTGGGATTAGGTTTATATGAAATTTTTAACTGAATGTATTCGGAAAAATAAAAATTGAGAATTATATGTGTTTCCATTTGTGGAAGAGAAGAGAAAAGAATGCAACTTGTTAAAGCTTTCACACTCGTTATGCTTTGTAGAAGTTAAGAGGAATTGTTTGATCCAAGAACATTTGTTTATGACGTTTAAAATTAAGTTTCTAACAGAAATTTAAACAATTGGAAGTCTCTAGGTCCTTGTAGGTTATTTAAAGCTTGTTTAGGAAGTGTTTATAAACCGTTTAAATTATAAATTGATAGAAATGAGTGGTTGATAAGTGGGTAGTACTTGTAGATTCCATAAAATGTGTGAATAAAAGTGGTTTCACTATTCATAAACCGTTTATAAACATTAGCCAGACATGGGCTTAGAGTTAAGATTGATGAATTAGTGTAGTTGGAATAAGAAATGTTTATAGCATGATTTATGATTGTCTGCTCATTTAGCTCCTTCGTCGTTGTATTTCCTTTTGATTTACCTGATAATCCTCTATTTTTCTATTTATGTTGACAGTTCAGGCGGGTGGCTAATCTCTACTTTCTTATGATCTCAATCTTGTCATGCACTCCAGTGAGGTACGCTACTTAAAACATAATTTAGCTCATCAAGGAGAAAGAAAAGATAGTTGGGATAATTTTAATTTCTTGACAGTTGTCTTTTTGAATCTATGAACTTATCTATTTATTGGATGGAAAAATACATTCCAGAAAGTGATAGGGTAGTTACAGCAATGGCACAATACAGTCGTATGGTATATTTTTATGTACTAAGGATCAGAAAAGTTGGGATGGGGAATGATAGAGAGCTGGTATAAATGATTCCTTTCTATAGGCAGATGTGGGGATTTTTGCCATTGGTATTGTGTAAAAGAGCTGGGTTGATCTGACATTTTCTGTGGCTTTAAGTTTGGTTGAAATCTTTTGGATTTAGTGTTTCCATCATGTTCAACGTGGTTTCTGCTTTCATGGTGATTATCAGGATTATGAAGTTCTATAATCTGTAGACACAGATAACTTCACACTTCTGGTATTATCTGAAGAGTTATTGCTTAATTGGTAGCTTCAGTTTGGTTCTTGTTGATAATTGAAAAGAATAGCTTATTTTTTGTTTTTGGGTTAATTGTAAGTATATTGTCTTATGTATGTCCTAATTAATGCATAAGACCACCACTCTGTTGTACCGATTCTATTTGTTTGCTGACCTTATTTTGCCAACTATTGTTTTACCACGTATGTTTGCTTGTTTATTGAATATTTTAGAAACTAGCTGCTGATCTTCAAGAAATCTGGAGTATGTTTTAACTGGATGACTTTGGAGTTAATCAACTGGATTTGATATCCTCTCCATCCATTTTTCCTTTTCTGAGAACATTTGTACTTAAGATAGTTCTGTTTTCATGCAGTCCTGTAAGTCCAATAACAAATGTGCTTCCTCTGTCCCTGGTGCTTCTTGTATCTCTCATTAAAGAAGCATGGGAAGACTGGGTAAAATGTCACACTAGATCACCTCTCTCTCTCTCTCTCTCTCTCTCTCTCTATTAAGTCTTAGGGCTTGCTAAGGAGTTTCAGTGTATCGGTTATGAACGTTTTTTGAAGTATTGGCTTTTGAGCATTTATGAGTAGATCGGTTATGAGTGGTTTTAGTAGCTGTTTTTAAAATAGTCGAATTCATGCTTGGAAGTTTAGTATCCACCGATTCTAAAAGTTTTTTTGAAAAGTAAAGTTATATATATGATCCTTAGTGAAATTTTGAGTTTATGATTTCTTGTATGGAATTTTTTACCCATAAGTGAGATTTAACTTATACATAATTTTTTTACATATAAGTAAATATTTTACTTAAAAAGTTTAATAAAGTTAAATATCTACTTAAAATTTTGTGTTAGTATTTCTTAGTTATATAAACTTTATAATTATAAGTTAATTTTTTACTTTTAAATAATTTTTACACAAACGAATTTTTTACTTATAAGTAACTTTTTACATTTTATCTTATAAGTTATTTTTTGTCTTCTTAGTTAGATTTTTATACAAAAATAATTTTTTATCATATATTTAATATTTTAATTATAAGTAATGTCTTAGTTATTATATAATTTTTTTGCTGAGGAATAATTTTTTTAGTTAGTATATTTTTATCTATAAGTTAGCATTAAAAAAAATATGTTTGTTGGAATTAATTATTTTATAAAGGGTAAAAATTAGAAAAGAATTTGAGAAACGGCCAAAAACCGCCAATTTGGTGGGTTGAGAGAACTTTTAATATTACACTTCACTGTTTTTGGGTGGTTCTAAATCATCCAAAACCGGTGCCCAAAAAATCTATCAAGCATCGGTTCTTCTAACCACTCATAAACGGTGCCACCCAAAACCGGTCAAAACCGGTGAAAATAAAACTCCCTAGCAGGCCCATGGGTTCCAGCTGTTGTCATTTTGTTTGAATTACAATAAAGAATTGTATCTTTGTTAACTTGAGGTCAGTTTTTTGGGATGCAGATTGCTTACAATTTTTTTTTTCTATATTATTCTTCTCTCATTATGTATGGCAGAAGCGTTTTCAAAATGACATGGCAATCAATAATTCTACCGTAGATGTGTTTCAAGATCAGAATTGGGTATGTATTCCCTGGAAGAAGCTGCAGGTTGGAGACATTATCAGAGTAAGTTGGCCGTGTCTGTTGCGTTTTTCCTGCCATTTCACTTTTCTTCACCTGTTTCGAGTTGGAACTACTGATTTTGCATGTTTTAAATAAGTTAGAACAGGAGATCTATTTTAACTTGTATTCCATCCATCTTATCTTCCTTAGTTAGGATTTGATTTTAACTTGTATTCCATCCATCGTATTTTCCTTAGTCAGGAATTGATATGGAATAGAATTGTACAAGTTTTCTTTTCCAAATAGGATAATAATTTTTCCTTTTCCTTTTATAGATAGGATTAGGTTTGGATTGTGTAAATAACACTTTAACTAGATGAATAATACAAGAAGTTCAGCCTAAGTTTCAACTTGGTATGAGAGCAATTTTGATTCGACTTGAGTTAAACTTAAAATCATTTCCATTCGTTCTCCGGCGAGAGGCCTTGTGCCGCTTGTCCGGCAAAGTTATATTTTGATTTCTTTGGCTTTGAAATTTAGAGTTTAAAATTTAGCCCTAAGATTGCAAATCCTAAAATTCAATTTCAAACTCTAACCTTGGCCGAACCCTACCTTCCCGGTCCACCTATCATTCTGATGAGGTCTACCAAAATCAGTCCGGTAATGTCTGGACAGCAGCGCGATCATTCCATCTGGATTCCTTCTGCTCACGTAGGCTAGGAAAGATTTTATGTTGAGAGAATCTCAAACAGTTGCAAATCCCTATGGTCACTACCTTTTGGTGAACAGTTGTGAAGGGCAAGTAACCTATTCCGACATTACACTCTCTATTAGGTTCATGAAGACCAGGCAACCCTTCTCTGTGGGTTTGCCAGAAAAAGATAGATATTGAATCTCTTTTGTGTCTGCCCTTGAAGTTGATTGTGCAAGTTGGTCTATGAGGTTTCAAAATCTTGCATATTAATCCTTAAAATTTCTGAAATGTCAAATTCAGTCCCTCTTCAGGTTGGAGCAAGTTAGTTATGAAGAGGTTGTTTGGGTTTCATTATAATCTCCTTATAATTGAAGTCAAAGTTAAACATTAATTTTAAGCACACATTTACAACTACTACACACTTATTATCCACATTTGTCGGATTTATTACTTCTCTTCATCGTTTTTCCATTATAATGAAACCCAAACAAACACAAAGTTTTCATCTGTGGCAAAATGATAACTAAACTTTCAGATTCTTGCATTTTGACCCTGATTTCACCTTCTCCTTAGCAAAGCAACCTGTCCCTCCATCATCTCAGTTATGCGTGTTTGCTATTTTTAAGAGCGTTTGTATTTTGGTCGAATTGTTTGTGCGGTGTTTTGATTGGGTTGTTTTTGTGTGCTCTTGAAGCTTCAAGCCTAGATTGCTGTGCGGGAGATTTCTTGCTACACATATTGTTAGGTCTTCTACTACCTCTAATGTTTTGGTGGTTCCAAGATCTTTTATTCTGGTGGCTGATGTTCTCTAGTTTCTCTAGTTTTGCCTTAATTTGCAACACTTCGATAACCATTCTCCATGCTTCTCGACCCTTTCTCTTGGTCGACCCAGCGCACTCTGGTATGTCCTATGATTTTATGCTACCCTTCTACTATTCTTGTTGCCAGTCTTGGAGACTTTTTAAGTGTTGCAAGATCGTTCGTATTTGTCGATCCAGCCCTCTAGTACTCCCTCGAGGTTTGATAGATGAGACTTCTTAACTTTCTGCTGCTGCATGAAGATTGCATCTGCAGTTGGGGATGTACCTTCTTTTGGTTGTTGGTTTGAAAATCCAAGCTTTGGCAAACCTTTGTGCCGTGCACGCGAAGCTTCTATTGCTGGACATAGGTTTTTAGCTTTCTTGTCGGCTGTTTGTGGATGAGTGTGTAGGGCCTCTGCCGTATTCGAAGATTTCACACCCTCTTGTGTTTGCTATTTGTGTTTGCTCCTGTTGCACGTGCTAGTAGGCATTCTATACGTCATTTTTCAACGTGTAATATAAATGCACCAACTTGAGGGAGGAGTTAGAATAGGAGATGGTGATCTATAACTTGTATTCCATGTATCTTATATTTCTTATTTAGTTAGGAATTGATATGGAATAGAATTGTACAAGTTTTCTACTCCAAATAGGATAATATATTTTTCGTTTTCCTTTTTTTAGATAGGATTGGATTTGGATCTTGTATAAATAGCCCTTGAATTAGATGAATAATACAAGAAGCTCAGCCTAAATTTCAGCTAAATAGCTTCGTTTCTTCCCTTCTACTATCTTGGTGTGAGTTTTCAGCTGCCACCTGGCTACTTTTTTTTGCCCCTTGGTGGTGTATGACTATAGTCTTTCAACTGTCTATTGCAAGTGTCATTTAAGTCAAGTCTTGTTTATTTGCATTTCTATAAATCAAACTTTGCCTAATAGTTTATCATGGGATTAAACAAGCTTATGTAGGTTTTGAAAGAAATGTGTTGGAGCTTAATGAATGGCAGACCTTTTCTAATTATTGCTTATTCTAACACCTCCTAAATTGATGCAAGCAGTTATAGTTTATGTAGGAGACTAGAGAGATGTTGACTATGTACTCGTAACCGTAGCTATTGACAAATATTAAAACCCAGCCTAAAGTAATAAATGTTTATTAAAAAAGGTGCAGATCAATCTCACCTTTGAATTGAATAGATTTTTCTCAATACCTGCTAAACATGACACCGACATTCCAATATATAGCCGATCAAGGACCTGGGATATAGGCTGGCTTGGTTATTGACGTCAGAATTCAGAGCTGTGGTTTAGAATTTAATTTTGAATAATGCTAAGTGTACACAATCTTTTACACAATTTTTTACACCCACCTCACATGGAGGAGGGCCCACACATAATAAAATAATCGTGGACCCCCCTCCATGTGAGAGAGGTGTAAAAGATTGTGTAAAAATGTGTGTGTACATGTAGCATTACCCTTTAATTTTTCATCTCCGAAAATGTTGTTAAAATCAAGTCTGTGTTGTATGCTACATGCACTGTTGTGTGGCCTGAATAACGTTGAGAAGTAATCTGAGCTGCCATTTTGGATGATCTTTTCCCAAAATTTATACAAACGACTGTTGTATTGGTTGCAGGTAAAGCAGGATGGATTTTTTCCAGCTGATGTACTATTCCTTGCTAGCACAAATATGGATGGTGTTTGCTACATAGAGGTTTTCACTCTTTTGTTTCTGAACAATTTTACTCTATTCTCTCTTTTGTAAGAAGGGTTCAAATTTGTTTGGAGAACAGGAAACAAGCTGGAGAACTACTGCCTTTGTATTTTCCCTTCCAATTGTCCTTTGCATATCAATCAACTGTTGTGTTTTGTTTGTTTGCAGACGTCAAATCTGGACGGTGAAACCAACTTGAAGATTAGAAAAGCATTAGAAAAGACTTGGGATTATTTGACACCAGAGAAAATATCTGAATTTAAAGGTTGTGCATTTGTTATAATACATTTTTTTTTTTTTGATAAGTAATCAGAAGATTTTATTCATCATAGGATAATACAAGGGAAATGTATTATCAATTTAGACAACACATAAATGACATGAAATTGGGCAACCCATCTACATGATTAGGAGCTACAGTATTAAACCAACTAAACAAGGTAAGATAAAATAATTCTCTGAACTGCTCTTTTGTTCTAGCCTTGTCGTCAAAGCAAATGGCATTCCTTTCCCTCCATACGCACCATACAATACATCCCGGAATAAGATTCCATACAATCCTACTCTCCTTATCGCGAAGTTTCCTCCACCATGCCAACACCACATCTTCAACTCGTCTAGGCATCACCCAATCCAACTGTTGGGTGGCTAGGATGGTGTTCCAAAGCCACCGAACACCATCGCAATGAATGAACAGATGATCAATTGTCTCCCCATCCTTCTTACACATATAACACCACTCGGTAATACACAAGCCTCTTCTTTGAAGATTATCCGCCGTTAACGCTTGCCCCCTCACAACCGTCCACAATAAAAAAGCCACCCGAGGGGGCAATTTACATTGCCACACCTTCTTCCATGGGAAAGAGCTACGAAAGGTGTTCTAATAAGGATCTAAAGTAAGAGCGAACTGAGAATATACCATTCGGTGCCAACCTCCACCTGCTACGATCATCTTCTCCAAACTGAATGTGCACCTCATGCAAATAGGTCAAAAGCAACGCATAATCATCTAATTCCCAATCCTGTAGACCCCTCTCAAAGATAGTATCCCAAGCGTGACTTCCATTGTGAATAGTGAGTACCTCATTCACCATAGCGAGACGGTTCCAAGGCAATGCGATACAAAGCAGGAAATCGTATCTTTAACGGTTGATTACCACACCAACGATCGTCCCAAAATCTGATGTTATTGCCATTTCCCACCTCATATGTCAAATTGTCTCGAACGTCACCCCAACCCCGTCGGATATACCTCCACAGACTCACCCCATAAGATCCGCGACCGTCAATTGAGCACCAGCCCCCCTCCATAAAACCATACTTTGCTCCTATGATTTCTCTCCAAAAACTCACCCTCTCCACTCCAAATCGCCACAGCCACTTACCCAGCAAAGCCTTATTAAACAGACTCAACTTTCTCAATCCAAGGCCCCCCATCCTTACAGGAGAACAAACCACATCCCACTTGACCAAATGAAGTTTCCTCTCTTCTCCCATCCCTGCCCATAGAAACTCCCGTTGAATCCTCTCTAATCTATTTGCCACTGCAGCAGGAATAGGAAACAATGACAAGAAATAAGTAGGGAGGTTGGAAAGAGTAGATTTGATGAGAGTAAGGCGGCCACCCTTTGAAAAATACATACGCTTCCACCCTTTGTGGATTAAAATTAACTCTCACATTACACCTTTTCCCCAGTTGGTTTACCTACAAAAGTTGATAAAAATCTAAATCAATGTCAACAGTTAATTTTAACAACACATTCATTTGATCTACTACTTTTATAATCTTTACAATTGCACATATCATCAATTTTTATCAAAATTTAATAAAAAACTGATTTTTAGCTAAACGAAACAAAGGTTTAGTATGGAAATCAAATGTAATTGTATATTCCTCATTTATGAAGTTTTAGTTACTAATAGAAATATCTTACCTAATTCATTTTGATATCTAAATAAAAAATGCAACGTATTTTTGAAAAACTCAAAATGTTTATTTTATACACTGTTCTAGAGTAGGTTGGATGAAAATATGAAGTAGAGAAGTGTTAAAACAATTTTATGAGATAGGAAGATAGCATTATGGTTGAAAGGTGTGTTTGACAGAATAGTGATTAGGCCAGCTATACTTGATGGTTCTGAGTGTTATGCTATTAAAGGACAAATATCCATAAGATTGTATTGAAAATTAGATGCTAAGATGGATATGTGGTCACATTAAAATGGGTAAGATACAAAAATGAGAATATACACCAGCAAGTTGCTGCTGACTGAGGGCGACGACTTAGGTTATGAGAGTCATGTTATGCAACTTCCGTTGACCTAAAGATGCTCCTGATGATAATTGTGATGTGATTTCGATCGAGCAAGTTAGAAGATAGTGTAAAACCAAAAATAATATGGTTATTGTAATTTCTAAATACGCAAGTAAATATAACAATGACAAGAGTGACATGATGAAGAAGGATTCATGTAGCCTTTCTCAAATTTGAGGGGAATAAGTCTTACGTTGTCGTGTTGTTTCAAAGTTATTTTACTTTCTCTAATGCCGATTTAACCTCTTGCATCCAAGCTATGTTTTTATATTATAATATGGTATGAACTAATAGAGATGTATTGGTACATAATTACCGTTACAAGTAGATGCATTAAACTGTATTAATGAAGTTTGTTCTACTAATGACTACTATAAAGGGAATTTACTAAGAAAATATTATTGATTACTGGTTACTGAATTTATCAATTTTGATATCTGTAAAGGAGTCTCATCCTGGAAATATTATTTTATATTTATTAATTTGTTGAATACTGCTTAGAGTGAAACTAAACCCTAATGAAAAGATGAGGGTGAAATATGGAAAGATTCACCTAGTGCTTAAAACTCTTTATCTTGTTTGGACAGAAGTTGGTGAGGGATTTTGAAACAGAACCTAGGGATCTAATGTTCCATAAACTCTAAATTGGAGGATCCATCACCAATACTATTTAACTATTTACTGCAAAAACTGTATTAGTTTTTGGTGGTAGCATTAAAATTCATATGTGACTCGATTAATGGGATCGAGTTCATATGAATATATGTGACAACATGGGTCATTATGTGGGTCTTGGGCACAATAAGGCACTACTTGTTAGAAAAGGAGTAGCTTAGTAATGAAATCATGATTTGCTTGTTGTAAATAATGATGGGGATTTAAATAAAACCATTGTTTCTTGCTTGGCATTTGCTTTTCTGATGGAAATTCACCTGTAATATTCAGGAGAAGTACAATGTGAGCAACCAAATAACTCGCTGTACACCTTTACTGGCAACTTGATAATTCAAAAGCAAACCTTGCCTCTAAGCCCAAATCAACTTCTATTACGGGTATGTCGTCTCATATCGCCACAACTTTCACTTTTCTGCATAATGCGGTTGCAATTGGATTTGTTTTCAAAGGAACTCATGTCAGTCCAACTTTTTGTAATTGATGATTTATTTTTTGTTTCTTGACTATCTGCTAATGTGCTTGTGATGCTCTCTTTTGTTACCTTGTAACTTTCTAATAAGAATTCATTAATCATAATTAACATATATTTTCTGTCAATAAATGCTCAATCTGGCAACCATTTGTATATAATCTCATCTTTTCTTTTTCATCTTAAGTAATGATTTATGGTTGGTACCTTCATATTTCTTAACTTTTTATTTGCTCTTTCTTTACATTTTCTTAGGGATGCACTCTCAGGAACACTGAGCACATTGTTGGAGTGGTCATTTTCACAGGGCATGAAACTAAGGTGTGTCCTGTTACTTAAAGCAGTCAAGTTATAGTTGAGTTGTGTGACACTTTTCTAGCAAAGGATCTGTGGAATAACATTTTATGCCAAGGGAAGTTTCAGAACTACTACAATGTTTTATCTATTGGATGAAAAGATTTTTCCTGAGTCCAACTGATGAGTCAGTATAAGATTTGTTTGAGATGTCTTAATGTCTGTCTGTCTGCTTTGCCTTTCTAATTGGTATGTGTTCTGTCTTTAATCTCCTTTACGACATATTTGTGTGTACTGTATGCAGTAGTGGTTGTGGTCTGATTGCAGGTTATGATGAATTCAATGAAAATTCCATCCAAGAGAAGTACATTGGAGAAGAAACTTGACAAGCTTATATTAATTCTATTTAGTGTTCTCTTCTGCATGTGTCTGTTGGGTGCCATAGGAAGGTTTGATTATATAATTTCTGTTACCATGGTTTGTCTATATGTTTTTGTTCTTATAGTTTACTGATGTTTGATGTTATTTACTATTTGTTCTTGATATTATGCAGTGGAATATTCATCAATCGGAAGTACTACTATTTGAGGTTTGACAACTCAGAGAAACAGTTTGATCCTGACAATAGATTTGTGGTAAAGAGAATTATTATTGTTTATTGTTTATTGTTTCTACTTTCATCATTTATATATTTTCAGTTTTTTATTTGTCTTGTAGGTTGCTGTTTTGACTATGTTTACCCTGATTACTCTCTATTCACCAATCATCCCCATCTCTCTTTATGTTTCTGTTGAGGTATATCTCAGTGTTTGGTTCTATTTCAATTTTACTGAGGTTGTGCATGGTCATGGTTCAGTGACTCGGTTTTTTGTTTATTTCAGATGATTAAATTTATTCAGTCTACTCAATTTATCAACAATGACTTGTGCATGTACCATGCTGAGAGCAATACCCCCGCATTGGCACGTACATCTAATTTAAACGAGGAACTTGGGCAGGTAAAATTTTGCCCTGTTCAACTTGGTTTTGCAGGGAAGGGGTCTTAGGTTCAGGGTTGTCGACGCAAGTTTACTCTACGTAACATCTGCTTTAATCTCAAACATCAAACCAGGAATTCAATTATTATTTTATGAACTAAATGGTGCTACTCATGTGGATCAGTTAATTATATTTTATGCTTTTTCCAGGTTGAGTACATATTTTCTGATAAAACTGGAACTCTGACCAGAAATTTGATGGAATTTTTTAAATGTTCAATTGGAGGAGAGGTATATGGTACTGGTGTCAGCGAAATAGAGATGGGAACAGCACAGAGAAGTGGTGCAAAAACTGAGGTAAGTTTATCAGCCGTCAGAGAAGAAAATACCATGAGGTATTTTTAAGGTTAATCTAGTGCCTTCAAACTTTCATAGGTTCAGAAGGAAACAAATGCTGCACGTGAAAAAGGTTTCAATTTTGATGATGCACGGCTTATGCGCGGTGCTTGGAGGAATGAACCTAATCCTGATTTTTGCAAGGTAGATTGTTTAAACGAGGAGAAAAACATAAAAAAACTGTACTGCACTCTCAGCAATATTTTCATGTGACATAACCATACATGTTGCTGCTTGCGTGCCTGCTTCAATGGTTGACTTATTAGTGTACCTCACTGATTTTAGGAACTTAGGTTGATATACTCCTCTAGATTTTTTAGCACTGTTAATTTTACAACTTCACTAACTTCAACTCACTCAGAATTATCCTCATTTTTTGTTCTCTCTTCTTATTTTAGTGCGATCTATCTTAAGATTCTTAGTTTCATATATTTAGCTATTTCTTAATAGCCAATCATTCGTCCCTTGTGATATCGAATATGGTTATATGCTAGTTCTATAAAATTTTCGTTACCAAGAACAACCAGGCATATCTATCCCGAACTCTAATGGTTATGTAATTATAGCCTGCAATCTCTACTAATTTCCTGCAAGTATCCATGTAGTTAGTTGTACTTCCAACTCATTTTGAATCCTTTTGTTTCAAGATATTCTCTTAGTGGCTCGAATTTAAAATATGAGCAATCCTTTCTGTTTGTGTATATTTTAACATAGAATTTTCTTCATTTAGCAGAAAACCAGTTTATTTATTTTTCTGTCTTTACTTTTGAAAGCATATTATCTTTTTGGGTTTAGTTAGCATGTCTTATGCAGGTTTTTCACAAATCATATACTGTGCCATGCTATTTCTATCCAATCAATCATGTGTTCAACACTGATCGCCCCTGGTAGATGAGGATTTGATCTTTTAAAATCTTTTGTTATTACTTATCAAAAAAAAAAAAAATCTTTTGTTATCATGTAGGAATTCTTCAGGTGCCTTGCAATATGTCATACCGTACTTCCTGAAGGTGATGATTCCCCTGAAAAAATTAGATATCAAGCTGCATCTCCCGATGAATCTGCTTTGGTTACAGCAGCGAAGAACTTTGGCTTCTTTTTCTACAAGTACGTGGTTCTAACATTCCTTCTTAATGGTTTAAAGGTATGATAGGTTAAAGCTAGAGTTAAAATGCCTTATCTGCAGGCGTTCTCCAACAACGATATATGTTCGTGAGTCACATGTTGAGAAGATGGGAAAGGTTCAGGATGTTCCATATGAGATTCTGAATGTCCTTGAGTTCAACAGGTAATTATATTTTATTGTATTTTCATGCATGATAATTAAATTTCAGACTTGTAATTATTTTTTATTGTGTTTAGTACAAGGAAGCGCCAGTCTGTTGTATGTCGCTATCCAGATGGTAGACTTGTCCTTTACTGCAAGGTAACTTCATTAGGCTGCTCCCACGTCTCTCGTTGAAAATTCTAGCAAGAAGTAAATTTGAAGTCCATAATATGCTTTTTTCAGGGTGCAGATACAGTAATATATGAAAGGTTGGCCGATTCAGACATTGATTTGAAAAGAACTACTAGAGAACACTTGGAACAATTTGGAGCTGCGGGATTGCGTACTCTTTGCCTGGCTTATAGAGATTTAAGTTCTGATTCATATGAAAATTGGAACGAGAAATACATCCATGCAAAATCTTCATTACGAGATAGGGAGAAGAAGCTGGATGAGGTTTGTGTGGTTCTCTCTTTCATTTGTTTGATTTTCGAGCACTTTTGTTTTCGACCGACGTTTATTGGAAATTATTACCTTTCAAGTATCCACTATTTTCTTCCCGTCACTTTTCATTGAATACAATCTTTGTTTTTCCTTAAATCACCCTTACGCAAGGGACCAGCAAATATTGAGACAGTAGGGAGATCTAGTTGCCTTGTGATAATCTGAGAGTCTTGATGCATATGGTTGCATGATGGAGTCGGAGACTTATGAGGAGGGTCAAAATGGGGAGCATAGTATCCGTTGTGTAGCTCATTGGACAAAAAACAATTTATTTAGTAATGGACTAAAAATTAAAAGGAAATTGGTATATTCATTCAATAATTTGGAAAAAGTTGGATTCTTAGGTTTTAAATCCTCAGGAGGATTAACCAAGATGGGAGTCCTAATTAGACTCGCTACTCATGAGCACAATACAAGAAAATTGAAAAAGGAATTTAGGTTTTAAAGGTTGTATGAGAGAGAAAGAGACATTTATAGAGCTGGTGTGGGAAACAGAAAAATGATTAAAATTTGGGGAACAGGTGTCTCGATCAATTTAGATAGTTGGAAGGCTGATATAAATGGGTAAAACTGGAATGTGAGCAAATACTAGATACATTTTTGTGGGACATGACTTTGAGTGTGAAAAAGTATTGGTAAGAAGTGTTTTTTAAAAGGCCAGAACTTGAAGTGAGGTGTATTACACTACAATATGTAGTCGAAACTCCTAATTGTTAGAAGCTTTGACTTCAGAACTTTGTAATCTTCATATGCTCCGGTCACGAGATTTCAATCATGTTTCCAAAACTTATGAAAGGTTGAGCTTCTATATTAACGTTTTTTCTTTCCAATCTGTGCAAAGGACATAAATCCTGGTCACATTTAAAACTATTGAGGTAAAAATTCAAACTATCAAGTGTTGGTATCAGGAGTAAGTATGAGCTATCAAACCCATTTTTTCCAGTTTTTGACCGAAAACAGTGACAACAGTTAGTTATCCAACTTCAGAATCTGGTTATGTAGTTTAGCTGGATAATCTATCCATCAATTAGGTCTTTTGAACTCAAAATAAAAACACATCAAGCACATTTGCTGTTAGGGAGGATTATTCCCTGGGCAGGAGTAAGTGTACCCTTGGGCCTGAGGCATATGCTCCAAGCGTGAAAGGCATTTTGCTGTGCAATCCTAATCATTTCCCTTATAATTGCTCCCAAGGCAATTTTGGAAGGCAAACCCCAAGGGATGCCCTCAAAGCATCTTTTAAAACACTGGCGTGCATATTGGCATTTCTGGTAGTGTGGTTATGGCATAACATCTATGCTCCATTTAATTGACTGAGACAAGTTTGTGGAAACATTTACAGCTTGAAATTTTGATGCTTGACACTGGACTTAAATTGTATGAGTTTCTGTTTCACTTCTGTTTTCTTAGCAAGAACCATGTTGAAGGTGCTGCTTAAACTCTTCTCGTAGGGTTCTAATTTTCGCCTCTGTTTGGTGCCCATTATTTCAAAAAAAAAAAAAGAAAGAAAGGAAAAAAAAGATAAAAGAGTTTTGAATATTATTTTTAGGAGAATGTGTGATTAAAAAGTAGGGAAAATTTTTTGGTTTACGTGCAAAATATTTTATTGTGTGAATGTGTGGTTGAAAATGATCCTTTAGCAAATAGAGTTTTAAAACAATGGGCAACAAACAGGGGCTTAGTTTACTTTCTAAGTTCTAGTGAACCTTCTATTGTTCCATTAATGCACATCTTGTCTCTTATTTTGATGTTCAGGTTGCGGAGCTCATTGAGAGGGATCTTGTTTTGATTGGATGTACTGCTATAGAAGATAAACTTCAGGAGGGAGTACCTGCTTGTATAGAGACCCTCTCTCGAGCTGGAATCAAGATTTGGGTGCTAACTGGGGACAAGCTGGAAACAGCAATAAATATATCTTATGGTTAGTATCTAGAAGGAGCTGATGTTTTAATTTTTTAACATACTCTGTAACTGGAGCAATATTTACTGTTACATCTGCTTTTTGTGTGTTTCAGCATGCAAGTTGATAAGTAACAACATGAAGCAATTCATAATCAGCTCAGAAACCGATGCCATTAGGGAAGTTGAAGACAGAGTAAGTACTATATCTTATAAGTATTTTCCATGGAAAATATATAACATAGTGAGCCTCCTGAAATTTGATTGTCAGGGTGATCAAGTGGAGCTTGCCAGATTTATGAAAGAAACTGTGAAGGATGAGCTGAAAAGGTGTTACGAGGAGGCACAACAGTATCTTCATTCTGCTTCTGGACCAAAGTTGGCACTTGTGATTGATGGGAAGTGTTTGATGTATGCATTGGATCCCACTCTACGTGTAATGCTGCTGAATATGAGCTTGAATTGCAGTTCAGTAGTTTGCTGTCGAGTTTCTCCTCTACAGAAGGCACAGGTAGGATTATTGAGTTGCTTTTAGATGTTCTACTTCTGCGGTTCTGAAACATGACTAGGATGGGAGCTTTGTAGAATAAAAATTTATAACCTCTTTCTACCACATGATAAGGACATGCACTTTCGTTTATGATAGATTTCTTATTAATTGTTAAGTTCGAAATCTAATTGTTTGTCATTTACTATGTTAAATATTGTCGTTGATTTCTTCTATATATTTTTTACTAACACTTTACAGGTCATAGTTATTCTACTAAAATATGCTTTTTCATTGAGGTATGTTCCTTTTGAAGTCATATTTTGAAGGCCAAGATAAAAAAAGGGCTTTTGGGATTGTCAAAAGCCTTCTACTAAAAAAATTACCAAATATTGGAGTGTGTTCTCTTTGTTGTTTTCAAGCCATTTTCAGTTTTCAGTTTTCGAAAATACTGAAAACACATTTACTTACCTATTTTCAGAAACGAATTTAAAATTTAGAAAGAAAACGGAAAATGCCAAAAAAGTCGTTTTGACTTATTTTAGTTAAAATCAACCTAAAACTTCATTTTTTTATTTTTGAAAATAAATTTTCAAAATGACAAAAAAAACTCGTTTTCAGCAATCTCAAAATGGACACTCAAAATATAAAACTCAAAATTAAAAACTGAAATATGAAGAGAACAGCTCCTTATCTTTTCAGTGAGGATTTCTTTTTTCTTTTTTTTTTTATATGGTTTTCTTGTAATAGCCTCCTTTCTTCGAAACTGACTGAATGTGTATTTTTCCCTTACTAATGTTTGCCTTCCAACTAACTTGACTGTTTTGGTTCTCAAGAAAAATGACAAAATGTGTCCTTCGTATTGAACTTCCTCTTTTTTAAACACTATGTTATTTCATCCTGGTCACTTCCTGTGATGTTTCATTAACCTTAGAATGTCTAAAGTTAAAATGGAAGGTATTTAGTACCATCTCTGGCTTGTAGAGTTCTTTTGGCAGCTGGTGCTGTGATGCACAGGCGTGCCTCTGGTGTCGGCGAGTTTGTGTCCGACTTGTATCGGACACCAAAACGATCAGACATGCCTTTGACATGTGTTGGATTCTCTAGGTGGCGTGTTGGAAATTTGTATTGATTTTCTGAGGTCGGACGTGCATTCCGACACATATGATGGATATAAAAAAAAAAAAAAAAGAAGATTAAATAACTTGGCTGACTATTTTTGAAAGAAAATTCAAATGGAGGGTGGGGTGCTGATTGATATTGACAGCGCAGGTTCTGACGATGTCTCATTTCAGCTGTGATGAGTTTTAGCCATGGTTGGTGAGATTAGCAGGAGCAGCGTTTGAGTGAAGATGAAACCCTAATTTTGTGGAAGAAGACGACTGAAGTCATTGGTTTTTTTTAATTATAAAACAAGTTTGTTTTTAAATGAAGTTAAAAAGCACCTTCTGAAAATAGAAGAAAACGTGGTCCATTTTAAAACAGTCAAAGCCCACTAGTACTTAATTGGTGATTAGAAAAGACCTGTTTTTTACTTTTTAAATTGCCATTTAGTCCTCCAATTTTTGACGCAGCAAGTATACAAAAGTTTATTTGCTTTGCTCGAAAAAAATAATAATTAATTAACGTGTTAGGCGACGTTTTGTGTCTCTACTTTTTGAAAATTGTGTGCCGACGCGTCAGTATTGGTGCATCATAGGCTGGTGCATGGTCTTCTTTCCATGTAGCTTTTCTCCTGAAATTTCCTACAACTTGGTTTCACGGAGACAAAATTCTCTATTTTCTCAAAATCTCATGAAGATTCGATAGCTTCACAATTTAATCTGTCCCTGCACGTTTCTGCTTAAGTATGGTTTCTATTGTGGACAGCTGTGTATATTAAAAACAGACTACTGATACGATTGCTTAGTTTGCTAATCGAAAGATTATTGTACTTTCTGTGATGTCATTTATAAGGTTGCATGTCGTCATATCACTTCTTAGAACCTATCAATGTTATGCTTATTAAATATTGTTAATATAGATCTATGCCAAACTAATCCTGATTGTGTTACTTGATAGAAAAATTCTGATGCTAGTCCTTTTCTAATCCTCATCCTCATCCATTGACCTGCTGAAGTTTTTTCAACGAACTATGTCGCAACAACTCCTGCAACTATTAAACATAGTTGTGAGAACCTGCTGCCACACAAGATGTTGTATTGAGTGCTGCCACACAAGATGTTGTATTGAGTTATATGTGGTTTGTGATGGTACTATGCAATATAGTTATTTTTTATATTAATTAAAGAATGGCTAATTTGTCTTTGATGAAAACCAAAGAAAATGGCTTGATGTGCGTTTTTATATAAGTTTTGCCAAGCAGAAAGCACGAGTGGTTATCCATTGAGAACCTTGACATCACAACAGATTAATCATGCCAATGAAACAGGAATGCGAATTCTCTGCGCAACAGCCTTAACATATTTTTGTTCCCAACAGCATAATTATCATTATTGTAGTTGATGCTGCCTTTGGTCATGTCTGGTTCGTCGTCTTCAGTGTGATGTAACCTTTCTGCTTTCAGGTGACAAGCTTAGTTAGGAAGGGTGCACAGAGGATTACCCTTAGTATTGGTGATGGCGCTAACGATGTTAGCATGATTCAAGCAGCTCATGTTGGTGTTGGAATAAGTGGGCAGGAAGGAATGCAAGCAGTGATGGCCAGTGATTTTGCCATTGCACAGTTCCGCTTTCTCACAGATTTGCTCCTTGTTCATGGACGGTGGTCATATGCTAGAGTATGCAAGGTTTGTTATTCTACGAGCCTTTGACTGGTAAGATTTGTTCCTTTTTCTTGTTTGGGCAATTCTGAGCTGCTAAATTCTGACAGGTAGTGACATACTTCTTTTACAAGAACTTGATGTTTACTCTCACTCAATTTTGGTTCACCTTCCGAACTGGATTTTCTGGTCAAAGGTTTTATGATGATTGGTTTCAGTCTCTGTACAACGTTATTTTCACCGCCCTGCCTGTAATCATTATTGGACTTTTTGACAAGGTATTCAATATTTGGATTTTCTGTTGCTTGATATTTTCTGAACATAACCACAGATTGTTTCAGATGGAAATCGGTGCTTTTGGCATATCACAATTTTGTCATGCATCTTTTGTAGGATGTTAATGCATCTCTTTCCAAGAAATACCCTGAATTGTACAAGGAAGGAATAAGAGATACATTTTTCAAGTGGCGAGTTGTTGCAACTTGGGCATTTTTTGCAATTTATCAATCACTGGTTTTGTATTACTTTGTGATTGCTTCAAGTACAAGCGGCATGAATTCATCTGGCAAGATGTTTGGGCTATGGGATGTCAGTACAATGGCTTTCACTTGTGTTGTCGTGACTGTCAACTTGCGACTCCTAATGATGTGCAACACAATTACTAGATGGCACCACATTAGTGTTGGAGGAAGCATATTAGCATGGTTCATATTCATCTTCATTTACTCAGGTGTTGTGTTGCCAAAAGAGCAGGTAATCATCCGAGTCATATCTCAAACTTCGTCTTTTGGCATTTAGATGCTAATTTTTCTTTGTTTTCATTTACCGCAGGAGAATATCTATTTCGTCATTTATGTCTTGATGAGTACATTGTATTTCTACATCACTCTTCTTCTTGTTCCTGTTGCTGCACTCTTTTGTGACTTTGTATACCTTGGGTAAGTTTTAAGATGTAGGAGCATTTTTCTCTCTGTGGACGAGGTTTGTGACACATGGGGAATGTTTCTTGTTTCTATTGAGTTGGTTTGTCATTCAGATACCTTTAGGGTTAATTTCATTATTAGTCACTGAAATTGTAGAGAAATCTCACCTAGGTCATAGAACTTTGTTTTGTTTCAAAACGATCACTTAACTTCCATTTTGTTGCAGCAGTAGTCAGTCTTTTCACATCCGTTAGTAGGAAGTAATGGAAGTCTTATGTGGCATTTAACTATAACAAATGCTGGTGTGGCTTTAAAAAGCAAAATGTTTATTTCCTAGTGTATTAGAGAAAAGAAGATTAAGGTAAAATAAATTCAAGTAGGAAGGGACAAAAGAAAAAGAGAAAAAAGGGGGATGTGGGGTGGGTGTTAAGAGTGGAAGAAAAGCTTCTTGGGGGAGTAGAAAAAGTTTTTAAGATGATCGGTTTTGGTTTTTGGATTGTTGGCCACAACTATTCCTCGTTGAAAATAAATGTTTCATTTTTCAAACTAATGTGCCACATAAGCATTTCATTATTGTTACATTTTACCATTACTCTTACTAATGGGTATGGAAGGAATGACTAACGTTTCAACAAATTGAAAGTTAATCGATCATTTTGAAACAAATAAAAGTTTGATGATGCAAGTGATTTCGTTACATGTTCAGTGACTATAAATGAAATTAACCCATTTTCTTTATGATTTATCTACTTGACGATGTTCTGGATGTATAGACTATTATATTTTGTTTGATTTACATGTTTACAAGTCGGTCCTCATTTTTATCTATTGCTTGATGCTTCTGTTCTGTCAATTGTTTGGTTATGCATTTCTAAAAGCATTGCCAATCTGGTTTCAGGGTTCAAAGGTGGTTCTTCCCTTACGATTATCAGATTGTTCAGGAAATTCATAGACACGAGCCTGATAACAGCAGGATAGGATTACTTGAAATTGGAAACAACGATCTTTCCCCAGATGAGGCTCGGAGCTATGCTATAATGCAACTCCCCGGACAGAAATCGAAACACACTGGTTTCGCTTTTGATTCACCTGGCTATGAGTCCTTTTTTGCATCACAAGCTGGTGTTTATGTACCCCAAAAGGCATGGGATGTGGCTCGGAGAGCCAGTATGAGGACACGGCCTAAGACACCTAAGAATTGACCTATAAGGTGCATGTACAAAATTCTTCCTTCTGTTTCTTTTTTACCCTTGGATGGTTCACCATATAAACTTTTGTAGATAAAGATGTAATATCCTCCCAATGTAGCATTCAATTGTTTTAGAACTTTCTTTTTGGCCTTCTCTTGCGGACAGACCACCTTAGATATTGTGGTCAGTAGGGTTGAACCTTTTTTTTTTTAATTTTGGTTGATGAGTATACTTGTAAACAATGACATGGTTGTACTAGAATATAATTGGAACTGATATTAGACATTCTTTTATAGCGTAAATTGTTGTGGTTTAACCTTGTATTGTTATATAAACACGTTTTTGACTTTTCTACATGAAGTAATGTTGGTTCTTGATTGTGCCTGGTTATCTTGGGTCCATTTGGCAGGATTCTTGAAAAGTAAGTTATTTATGTGAAATTAAGAAGCTGCTTTTGCATGTATTTGCATAATTTTTTGGAACTGTTTTGTATGGCTAGAAAGTTCCCCCAAAAAGCTTTTTTACAAGAAGAAATAAAAACAGAACTAATGACAAATAGGCTCTCTAACAATTCTGATTGGCGAGGGTCACAGTTACTTATGTGCTTAAAACGGTTAACCTCTGCAATGGAACTGAAGTTTTCATTTGACAAAAGAAAAAAATAATTCCGTAGCTTTGAATTTAAACACTTTCATTTTTGAATGATGAGTTAGGGGAGTATGCTAAACCACTGTACGCAAATAAAGAGAATGATACTTGAGAGTCTCGCATAAGCCAGGTATGTTAAAGCGCGATGTTCTAATGCTGTCATAAGATGCTTGGTTGAGAAGAATTTCGAGCCGAATTTTCAAATGAAAAACCACTATAATTGCATGGCTGCCGACCTTACTGGAATATAACCATTTGGGAGTGACAGTTATGGCTCCTTCATCGACTACCTGTACGGAATATGCGAGTGCAACTGCAGCAAAAATGCAGATAAACATTCGTGAATTAAATGAAGATCCATAACGAATGGTTGATATGGAAAAGCAAGGAAAAATGAATTTTAGTTGGTTGTCATACCAAGTAAAGGCTTCTTCCAGTTCTCCTTGAGATGTTCTTCATATTTCTTTAGAAATGTGTCGTAATAACTTTGTCTGGACCAATGGTAACATCACCAAGTGAAGCCAATTAGCCAAGTAACCAATCGTCATGACTGAAGACTAGTGAAATGCTTAGTAAACATGTAAGCTTTACTAGTTGATAAGATACTTTTAAAAGAATATAACAATCCATTGATGACTGAAGCAGTATTTTCGACATACATAATGCACTGGACAACCTTAATATCACTTACTTCTACAGCTTCATCGACAAGAATGTAAAAATGGAAAATTCACTGAAAATCCTAAATCAAAAACTTTTACTTCTTCATAACCACAAAATTTCCTTGCCGTGTTCTTCACTAAATGTGTACAGAAACAGACTGCAGATAAGTTGCTGCTTGTGCTTCTCAGTTTTACTTATAATTCTTGTGCATGTTTCTAGTAAGAAAATCCCTTGAACCAGGAAAACAAAGATAGGGTCCATTTTCAAGCAGCTTTGAAGCTTTCTGACAAGAGTTCATAGTATCTTATTTGCTGCAACCAAACATGAAAATTTATACAGTTTGAGTTATGGTTGTTTTCCTTGAGGTATATTACAATTTACAAGAACAAAATCAAGTCTGATAAAAATTCATACTGCATCTGAAACAGATAGAGATATTTTCTAATGCCTGCTTGAAGTGTATTTCTTTGATGGTCTATGGTGTAGCATCTGAAATTTTCCTCAAATTCCGTTTGTCCTTAAGAGCTGCCATACCAGCTCCATTCATCTGGCATAAGTAACAATAGCAAAGCTTGAGACTGATCATTATAATGTATAAGCATTTACATCAAGAAAAAAAGAAAAAATAGTATGAAACTCCAATTTTCTCACTCAAACCCCATTCATTCAAGTCCTATTTTCTTTTGGATGACTTATTTATGTTCATAAAATGTCTTGAACTGAATCAAGGCATTTTTTCGCCATCTATCATGTATGCTTTAACTAACACTAATTACTCAATCAAACAATTATGAACCGTCCAATTTACTTGTAGCTGTTTATTTTAATTAATCAAGACCAGTTTTGCTAAAATATCTTTACCAACTGAAGAAAACAATCAAGTACAGATAAACCAAAGCAGATAGGTCAGCTCTACTGATTTTTTTCCAAGCACTGTCACTTCCAATTGCCATCAATTCCACATTAGCATCTATTCGCTTCTTCCTACCAACATCTGTCAAGATTAAACCACGCTCATTTGGACTGGGAAGAGGGACATATAGAGGTTTCCCAAATCTTCCTGGTCGAAGGAGGGCACGGTCCACGACTTCAGGCCTGATATTGTATTATCAAGATTAGAGATTTTAAGTTACACGATAGAAGAGTATTAATCAGAAAATCATTATTCTTTTCTTGCCCAGTGTGAACCTGACACAAATAACAATCTGTACCTATTTGTGGCACCAATTACATAAACACCCTTCCACTGATCTACACTATCTAGCTCTATCAGTAGCTGCAATGATATGGCTTTGCTTTCAGTTCTATATCTAGTCATATACTCAATAGGGGAGGATATAATAAGGAAAAGAAAGCGTTTAACAAGACATGTTTACAAACCTGATCGAAGAGTCGCTCAACAAATGATCACGTCTTGTTGTCAAAGCATCCACCTGATAAGATATTGAACAACATCATCACAACCCCAGTTTCCAACAAGTTCACTGCAGAATGTTATTAATCACCCTTTTTTGTTAATTATACTTGGTATACTTAAAATTCTACGTAGGCCGTTTAGTTATGAGTTATCAAGGAACTTTTAAAACCCCTAAACGGAAGGAGAGCACAATAGCTTCTAGAAAGCTGTGTGAAGAAGGTGTACGTGCAATTGTGAACCATCCTGGACAGATTTTGTTGTTTATGATTGCTCCTAATACTCTCATTGAAGTCATAAATAAAACTATGAGTTTCAAGGCCAAAGTAGATCCTTTGTTTATTGCATTGTCAGGGTTTGCGTAAAATTTTGATTTGTCAACATCCATAATGAGTTTGATGACAGAATAATCTTTAATACAGTCACAACCAATGAGTCTTATTACTGCACACTAATTTACAAAAGCATAACTTGGGTGTAACCAAATTATATGAGACGAAAAGTTGTCGAGAAATAAGAGCAAGAAATAGAAAAGATGCACCCCATAAAAAAAAAAAAAAAAGAATGCACAGAGAATATGTCCTTGCACACCCGAATATTGTCCGAATAGCCAACTCACTTTCACCAACATATTTACTGAGAAGTTCAGGGCCCCTTGATAGACAACAAAAATGTAAGAGAGCAATGGAACTAATTATTAGCGAACAAAAACTTATGAAATAGCAACAATTTTCAACCTCAATATGAATGAAATTTGCTCCTGCTTCGCTGGCAACTGCGTTGGCAATTAATGTTTTTCCACAGCCTCGAGGACCATAAAGCAAAAATCATGTCTCTAAATACACCCCCACATTCCTACAAATTAACCACTTAATCTCAAAACCTTTAACTTGGGATATCCGACTAGCATAGGAGAAGTGGATGAATTCTCGGAAACAATGTCTAAATAGCAAAGAATTATATGGAAAGAAAGAGATGGTAACTGCTCAAAATGGAATTGCCCGAGTTGAAAGTGCCAATAATCTAATACATATGCAAAGGGAAGCGAATCAACCGTGAAGGATTTCCAAGCATATTTGATATGTCCAATATTTTTAGTAAGCATTGCCCCCGAACTGAAAGAAATTATTTTTATTAGATTTTAATACACACCTTAGAAGTTTGATTAGAACATGTAAATCTGTAATGCAAGCTGTGACAAGGTGGCCCCATGAAAATAACCTTGTCAGATCCTATTCATGTCAAATGCAAAAAAGGTTGCATCTACCTTGTTTGGGAAAAATTATAATGTGATTATAAGGAAGATGAGTAATAGGTCCCACAAAATACGTGGATAATAAATATGTAGTAATTGTAAACGTGATTAAAATTAATGTTCGACTCTGACTTTAAATTATAAGTAGATTATAATGAACCCAAACAAGCACTAAATTGTTTAGTCCTTATCTTCTTCGGGATACTTAATCTGCAAAATTATTTCCCAGACACATCTCTGAGTAATTAAAGACCACCAACATCCTCTCACTTCACGTTTGGAATTGCTGAAAATCCTTCTATTGTAGAAGAGGGTTGAACCATTTGAGTAGCTTTCTAAAAAATCGCCGTGATTAGCAACTAATTGCAATGATGAAAATGGGGTAGGGGCGATCACATAGAACATAGTAAAATTAGAAACCGAAAGGAAAGGAGGGGAACTGAAAACAATAAGAAAAAAGAAAAACAGACTGAATTCCCATGACATATATATATATATATATATATATATATATATATATATATATAGAATTAACATTACAAGAAAGCATAAAGGAGATTTTGCTAGAAGGTGACAAGCTGCAAAACCTATTTACACTGGATACATATCAAAATGACTGAAGAGCTCCAATAAGATATCAAATCTATATTCTAGAAACAAAGAAGCTACAAATTCCCCAAGCAAAGATAAACCAAAATCTAGCCTATGAAAAGTATTTCAGGCACAACTTTTACAAGACAAATGACCAAATCAACATCTATGCCCATCCATGACCACGAAAAAATAGACTTACACTAGGAATTTTGAACCACATAACCAAGAAATAATACACATTAATTAAACGAAAAGGGAGAGATTGCAGCCAGACTGGAAGTTCAAAGGGGTTTTTTTTTTTTTTTTTTTGCTTTCGTCTGTTGTAGAGAAGAAAGAGAAATAGGGTGCACAAATATCATTTAATCCCAACAAATGCCATATTGCAACGTTCAAAAAATGTTGTAAAAAAAGAAACTTTTTGCAACATTCAAAAAACGTTGAAAAAAGTAAAACTTTTCGCAACTATCAATGAACGTTGCAAAATGCTATATATTAAGAGTTTTAAAAACAGCCAATGAACGTTGCTATAGAACCGGACTTTAACAACGTTTAAAAAACGTTGCAAAAAATGAAACTTTTCGCAACATTCAAAAAACGTTGTAAAAAGTAAAACTTTTCGCAACCGCCAACGAACGTTGCAAAATGTTATATATTAAGAATTTTAGCAACAACCACTGAACGTTGCTATAGAACCAGATTTTAACAATGTTCAAAAAACGTTGCAAAAAAGAAACTTTTCGCAACATTCAAAAAACGTTGCAAAATGCTTCATTAGTAATATTTATTTAAGAAATGTTGCCAAATGTCAATTATATTAATCAATCACAACATTCACTTATAAAAATGTTGCGATAAACCTATTTATCAACACTCAATTAACAAATGTTACATTTTTAATGTTGCAAAATATCATTTTTGTTGCAGTGGTATATGCCTATGAAGCACAGATCATCCTATTAGGACGGTATGTTCATATCCAATATCCTATTTTATGTATGTCTTTTCAAATTCTGTTGCGTGATGCCATCTAACGTACCTTTCCTTAAGAAGTATGAGAGTAAAGATACAATATAAAAATGCAAAATTTTAAAGAATTTAAATTAAATTGTACCCAATATGTCCATGTTGTCAAAAATATATCATAAATCTAAAATATCATATCGAGTGATTAATTCACTATGTAAAGTTATGCCTATTTTTGAGGGCGCGTGCATCTAAAGTTTCAACTCTTTTATTCAGCTCATGTTTGGTTCACAT
Source organism: Fraxinus americana (assembly GCA_035079005.1). Classification (NCBI taxonomy): domain Eukaryota; kingdom Viridiplantae; phylum Streptophyta; class Magnoliopsida; order Lamiales; family Oleaceae; genus Fraxinus; species Fraxinus americana. Next base: position 10,431 of record JAVHZT010000111.1, on the reverse strand, counting down.
TAAAATTTTCATTTTTATTCTTCTACTCATTTTCAACCACACAATCTTCAATAAAATAATATTTTCTATCACATTAATAACTTTTCCTTCTTTTTCAATCACAAATTTCATATCAATTTACTATTCCAGAATACATTCTTTCAAAATAATGTGGCTCAAACACACCCTCAGTGTTGGAATTGTAACTTAATATTAATAATGATAATAATTTTAGTATGATTGTTATTGTTTATGGGGTAATTATATTTACACAATAATTTCTTTATTAATTATACCATATTTCAATTGTAATGAATGCTCTCGATCTTTGCTCATTTTTCACTTATGTCCTCAAGTTTTTTGTCACATTCATAACCCAACTCTCTATTAATTTGCACATCGAAAGTAAAATAAAAATAAAATGATAGTCCAAAAATAACTAACCAAGAGAGGGGGTGAATTGGTTTTTAAAACTTTTTCGAAGATTTAATCTAAATTCAAGCAAGTAAAACTAAATAAATTAATTCAAATAATAAGCACAAATATAAAAGCAATAAGTAAAAAAGAGAGGGGATGCAAACGATATCATTTTGGAGATTCGATCCAAAGCAATGATCTACGTCATCCGTTATCAAGCTCTCTGGCACGAGCAAGACCTTTCACTATATTGATTGACTTATAGTGCAATCCAATCATTTACAACTCTTCCAGTGACTTACAAACAAGGATCACCGATCCTTATACAATGTGGAGTTTTACAGGACCTCAACACAACCGACTATCGAGCTTTCAAGGGACTTGAATATGACCCACACGGTAACTTACAACAAGGAGCATCAATCCTTATACAATGTTGATCTTTAAGGGACTTCAACACGACCCACATTTTATCATATTGATTTTACAATTGAATACTTCTCTTGATAAATAATACAAACAAGTTAAGTACTAAGAGATGCTAACAATTCAATGAATAATAATAAATGATAGCCCAAATATTAGATGAAAAACTTTGATGAATATGATAGTAAAAAATTAGGAGTGTGTTTGGTAGAGATTTTTGGGGGAAGAATTGATTTTTGAATAGTGATATGATGGGAAATGTGTGGTTGAAAAAGAAGAAAAAAGTATTGATGTGATGGAAAATATTATTTTATTGAAGAATGTGTGGTTGAAAATGAGAATTGATTTACTGTAGAAAATGAGAATTTTTACCAAACAGGCTCTAGATTCAATCAATCAAAGTGTTTCAATGAGAAGATGAAGAAATAAATACAATGTAGGTTCAAAAATCTTTTCAAGAAATATCTATATTTTAATGGATGATTGTAATAAATTAAATACTAAGAAAGAAATGAGAAATTTTGATGAATATGATGATTTTACAAGTTTAGTTCAATCAATCAAAGTTTCAATATGAAGAAGAATAAAAGTTTATACAATGTAAGTGCAAAAATCTTTTTTAAAAATATATTTCTCTTTCAATGAAATTTGTGATAAATTAAGTACTAGGAGAGAAATTAAAAACTTTGATGAATATGATGATTTTTCAAGTTTGATTAAATTAATCAAAATTTTAAATATGAAGAAGTAGAAATGTTTATACAAAATAAGTGTAACGATCTTCTTCAAAAATATATCTATTTTAAAATTGATATAAGTAAATTAAGTACAAAAGAAAGATGAAAAACTTTGATGAGAGAAATGATTCAAGAAATTTGATTCAACAATCAAAGTTTTTGTTATGAAAAAATAAATTAAATAAATGTAAAAATGTAAGCTCAAAGAGTTATGCTCAAATAATTCTCAACTTTATGCTTTTCAAGAATACCATTTGAATGTAAGAAGTAGATGTATTTATAGAGTTCAAACCATCAAAAAAATTTAGGAGTTTGGATAACCGTGTCTGGTCGACCGCCTCTTGTCGGATGACCGACATAGCCGTTTGTACAGAAAAGTCAAATGTCAGAACAGTCAAATTTTGGACCGTTGCAAATTTCCGATTGACCGTCGGGCAGTTTGGACTTTCCACGTTTTGCCTCCGTTTGTTCCGATTTGAAGGTTTTGAACAGCATGGACTTTGGGAGAGTATTTTTATCTAACGTTTCAAGATAAAAACAGTTTCGCAAGTCCAAATATCATTTTTACATTTGATCAAATCATTGTATACGAATGACTTTTAATGCATGTAGGGATTTTGAGTTTAAGCAATCATTGCCATATATTAAAGTGTTAATACCTTTACATTTTAGTTAAGATATCAAGTATTTGATCTTGCTCCGAAATTTGGCTCTTAGACTTTTTGTTTTGATCTTTCTTTGATATTGTTTCTCATGCTCTTGATCTTACTTTTTCTTGACGTTTGTCTTTTAAGCCCTCGTCTCGAATGATTTGACTTGAATGTTTAACTTTCACTTTGATCTTCATTTCAAGTCTGATTTATATGTTGATTTTGGCAATGAGTGATTGATTTTAATATTGAACTATCATCACTCAAAATCAATTGTTAGAAATAATATTAATCTTATTTATTATTATCAAAACATTAAGAATGAAATCAATCATATGTCAACAATTTCTCCCTTTTTGATTATGATAAAAAAGATAATTTGTAAGGTAAGATTGAACAATTGATATCATATTGATAAATGAATATACATTATAAATTTATCATGTAATTCATATTCCCCCTATCTTTTACAAATCAATAACCATACATTCAAAACATACAAATTATTTCCCCTCTTTATCACATTTTTTATATGTTCCAAGCATATTATATTTTTAAATCAAAGTATGCATAATCATCTCACTTCATTTTCTCCTTTTGGCATAAGAAAAAAATGTATAGCATTTAAGATCGAAAAACAACCATACAAACAATAAAAGATTCCCCATTTTTAATACTTTTCAAATCTATCTTACTCAATTTCTCCTTTTAATATAAGCAAACTGATAGCACATATGAGAGGAAGAGTATTATATATAAGATCAAAACTTATCAACCATAAAAAAATAGTAATATATTCCCCATCAATTAAGTACAAGATGCCAAATATATATAAGTTTAAATAAGAGGATAATCATCACATTTATAGTAAAATAATAATCAAAGCATGATTGATGAAATGACAAAAGTATAATCATTTGGGTAAAATTTATATAAGTTCCAACCAATTATGCACATAGAATCATATGAGAACATTTCATATGAATTTAATTTACCGACCTACTTCAAATTCATCAATAATTCCCAAACCTCTTTGAATATATGAAAATATATCAAGTGTTAGAGGTTTAGTGAGAATATCGGCCAATAGATTTTCCTTATTCACAAATTCTAATACAATATCCTACTTTTGGGTCTCTTTAGAATACTATAGATGTAATATTTAAATGACACTAAGTTATCTAAAATTCATTTTATGGCACTAAAGTGTGATTCTTGAGTATTGTGTTGAGATATAGCACATAATCACACACTAAACATAATATCGAGTCTACTTGCAATTAAGTAAGGAGAGATCCGATCATACATCGATATTTTGTTGTGTTTATGGAAGTACTTTGATCATCTAGTTTGATTGATGAGCATATTGGAGCGTTCATTGATTTAAACTCTTCAATTTCAAATTTATTGAGCACGTTCATGATATACTTTGTTTGACTTCATTAGTTAGGAAGTGATTGACCACTTTATACTTCAGAGGATTATTCTTCATCTTGTTACAAATTTGCTTCTTCCTTGTGTTGATCTTCACCATTTTTAGGATCTTCCTTGTTTTGATTTTTAATTTTATTTGGTAAAAAAGAATCTCGAAACTTATATCCTTATCAATACATTTCTCTTGATCAAGAAAATTAGTGTCATCAAAAGTAACATGCATAGATTCTTCAAAAACTAGAGTTATCTTGTTAAAGATTATATAAGTTTTGCTAGTCGATGAATAACCTAGAAAGATTCCAATATCGAATTTCGAATCAAATTTTCTCAAATAAAGCATTTACAACTAACAACTTTGAAATAGCCGATATTTGGAATTCTATTTTTTTTTTCCAAAACTCATAGGGGATTTTAGTTTTCTTTCAATTAACTAAAACTCTATTTATAATATAGCAAGCGGTGTTAACGACTTCGGCCCAAAAGTATTTTGTCATGCTATTTTCATTTAGCATGGTCATAGTCATTTCTTGCAATGTGCGATTCTTCTTTTCCACTACATCATTTTATTGAAAAGTTCTAGTAGCCGAGAAATTATGATCATGGCCATAATTTTTTGCAAAAATCATTAGCCCCAGTTTGAGACACATTAAAATTTCAATAAAGCTATTTGTACAAAGTTGAGTTACAAAAGTTGGGTTACAAAGTGTGTTGGCAAAATTCAGACCACTGATTTCAAATGATTTAAAAATCTGTTTTTAAAATGATTGGTGTAAATGTTATTTTGTCAACCAACTTTGTACATATAGCATAACTCTTAAAATTTTTATTTTCATTCTTCTACTCATTTTCAACCACACATTTTTCAATAAAATAATAGTTTACATCACATCAATAACTTTTTCTTCTTTTTCAACCACACATTCTCCATCAATCCACTATTCAAAAATACATTATTCTAAAATAATGTGGCTCAAACACACCAAATACAATATTTTCAAGTTCTCCACCATGATTACTCCTAATAGTAATAATAGTGTATCCCTTTTATTGTGAACATTTTTACAAGAATGTTCAAATGCATTCAATGCTTCATCTTTTAGGTTCAAAAAATTGGGACTCAAATAATCTAAAAAAGTCATCAATAATAACAAAATATGTTTACCATTTAAACTTGTGATACTAGACGATCTAAAAATATTCACGTGGATAAGTCAAAAAGATTTTGTAGTTGAAGAATATTGCTTTAATTTTAAAGATCTCTTTACTTGTTTTCCACGCATCACAAATTTTGTCTTTCTCAAATTTCAAACTTGACAAACTTTTAACAAAACAATTTTTGAAAATTTTGAAAGTAGGTCCATGCTAACATGACATAATCTTCTATCTTATAACTTAGTATCATATTTTAAACTTGATAAACATTTTTCTCCGCATTCAAACTTAGTGTTTATGACAAACATTCTTACTCTGTCTTCCTATAAACATCACTTATTTTGATGTAGTATTATCAATAATGCACTTGGAAGAATCAAATTTGATATGATAACATTCATCACACAATTGATTAAAACTATGTAGATTACGTCTAAGGTTATCTACTATGAATACATTTTCAATAAATGGAGATGAATGATTACCAATAGTTTCAATGTCAATTATTTTTCCTTTCGCATTATCTCCAAAAGTATCATGACAGCCATCATTTATTTTGAAACTTGACATTTAGCTTGATTTTCGATCATGTGATTTGAGCATTTATTATTCAATGTCCATTTGCTCTCTATTTTCTTTGCTACCTACAAAAATAATTAAATTTTTGGTCTTTGTACATATACATCCTTGGGTCCTCAATAGTTAATGTTAGTGGATTTTTTTGAATCCACTTATATTTGTCTTCAAAATGTAATTTCTTTTTTATAGAACAATAAAAAACTATATGTTCATTTTTATTGCAAAAATTACATGTGACATTTGATATAGGAGAAGTTGAAACTTTAATAAAGAAATTTTTGAGAGACTTTTGTTTCAAATATGCTTTATATTCAATTCCTCATTTCTCAAAAACATAATTTTGCTCACCAAGCATTAAATCAAAAAATTTCTTGCATTGAGTAAATTTGAGTCAAATCTAAAATCATTTCTTGTAAATTAGAATTCTCATTAATTAAAAAATTATAATCGGCTTTTCCTTTTTCAAAATCATTTTGAATTTTTAAAAGTTCATTTACCGCAATTTCCAATAAAAAACTTCTATTTTTGAGGATTAGATGATTTAAAGCAAGTTTTTCAAGTTTTTCAAGAATTTCATCATAAGAGGTAGATAATTCATCATATGAACAATTTTCTTTTACCACAATAGCCATGAAGCACATGTTGACAATTTCCTCTTGACTTTCATCTTCTTCATGGTTATCATCGTCACTTTCATCCCATGTTGTTTGGAGTGGTTTTTTTTTTTTTTTTTTTTTTTACGAATCTAATCTTTTCTCCTCCATTTTCTTTTTTCTTTTGGAATCAATGATTTTTGCAAAAATCTTTCAATTTCTTAACAAGAAAAATTAGATCATCAAGTTCTTCATCATTCATATTTTTACTTGAAGTGCCTTCATCAACTACGAATTTTAACGTAATTTGACGTTTTTCCTCTTCTTTGCTTTTCAACGTTTTAGCCTTTGTCTCAGTGTGATTTAGCTTATATGTCATCAATGTTCCATAGAGCTCTTCCAATGGATATGTGTTGATATCATTGGTATTTTCTATCAATATTCTCAATGGACTTCATTATTTCGAGAGTGACCTAAGCACTTTACTTACAAGTTCACCGTTAGTGAATTTTCAATCAAAACTTTTGAGGCCATTAACAATATCAGTAAAACGGGTGATCATGTCAATAATCGGTTCATTTTCTTTCATAAAGAAATTTTCAAAATTTTTAACTAAGAGATTTATCTTTGTTTCTTTCACTTTACTAGTTCCAACATGAATAATTTCTAAAGCATGCCAAATATCATAAGCAGAATCACATGTACTAATACGATTAAATTCATTACTATCTAAACCACAATAAAGTATATTTTTGGCTCTAGCATTTAAAGACAATTTTCTTTTATCATTTTCATTATATTCCTCTCTAAATTTAGAAATTATTTGATCTGATTTATCATCCTCTTTAATAACTTTTTTAGGCACATAAGGATCAAATTCAATTACCTCCCAAATATTATAATCTATTGATTGAATAAATATTGTCATTCTAGCATTCCAATAGTTATAATGAGTACCATCAAAAAAAGGTGAACGATTTGTAGAATGCCCCTCAAGATTTTGAAAAATATGGTTAGTCATTACTCAAGATTGTGAAATCTTTAAAATTGAGCACCTTGCTCTGATACCAATGCCATAGGACTTGGAAGAGACAGGCCCAAGAAGCTAGCCAATGTGGTTGGAGAATCTAAACCTATATAAACCCCACAAAGGAAGCTCATACTTCCAATGTGGGATCTAGATTCCCATAAATCCCACTGGAAATCATGACAAACCACCACGCTTCCGATTTGATGTCCACGTTGAGCAGGTGCCCATACACCCTAAGTGGTAACCGAGACCAGAAGACATGATCTTTGCTCTGATACCATTGTCAGCCCAAGAATAACTAACCAAAAGGGGGTGAATTGATTTTTAAAACTTTTTTGAAGATTTAGGCCCTGTTTGGGAGGGATTCTCAAAATTCTACAGTAAATCAATTCTCATTTTCAACCACACATTTTTCAATAAAATAATATTTTCCATCACATCAATAATTTTTTCCTCTTTTTCAACTACACATTTCCCATCATATCACTATTCAAAATCAATTCTTCCCTTAAAAATCCGTCCCAAACAAGCACTAAATCTAAATTCAAGGAAATAAAGACTAAATAGATTAATTCAAATAATAAGCAATATATAAAAGAAATAAGTACAAAGGAGAGATCATGCAAACGACATAATTTTGGAGATTCAATCCAAAGCAATGATCTACGTCCTCTGTTACCAAACTCTCCAGCACGAGTAAGGATTTTTCACTTGTTGATTGACTTATGGTGCAATCCAATCATTTACAATGCTTTCATGACTTACAAACAAGAAGCACCGATCATTATATAATGTTGAGCTTTACGAGACCTCAACACAACTCACTATTGAGCTTTCCCGGAACTTCAACATGACCTACACAGTGACTTACAACAAGGAGTATCGATCATTATACAATGTTGATTTTTAAGGGATTTCAGCACGGCCCACACTTTATCAAAGTTTTTACGATGGAATGCCTATCTTAATAAATAATACAAACAAGTTAAGTATTAAGAGAGACTAATATTTCAATGAATAATAATAAATGATAGCTCAAGTGTTTGATGAAAAACTTTGATGAATATGATAGTCAAAAATTAGATTCAATCAATCAAAGTGTTTCAATGAAAATATGAAGAAATAAATATAATGTAAGTTCAAAAATCTTCTCAAAAAATATCTCTCTTTTAATGGATGATTGTAATAAATTAAGTACTAAGAGAGAAATGAGAAGTTTTGATGAATATGATGATTTTACAAGTTTAGTTTCAAAGTTTCAATATGAAGAAGAATAAAAGTTTATGTAATGTAAATGCAAAAATCTTTTTTCAAAAATATATCTCTCTTTTAATAAATAATTTGTGATGAATTAAGTACTAAGAGAGAAATTAAAAAGTTCGATGGATATGATGATTTTTCAAGCTTGATTAAATCAATCAAAGTTTTAAATATGAAGAGGTATAAATGTTTATGCAAAATAAGAGTAAAGATCTTTTTCAAAAATATATCTCTCTTTTAAAATTGATATAAGTAAATTAAGTACAAAAGATAAATGAAAAACTTTGATGAGAGAAATGATTCAAGAAATTTGATTCAACAATCAAAATTTTTGCTATGAATAAATAAATGACATAAATGTAAAAATGTAAGCTCAAAGAATTCTGCTCAAGTAATTCTCAATTTTATGATTTTCAAGAATGTCATTTGAATGCAAGAAGTAGATGTATTTATAGAGTTCAAACTGTCAAAAAAATTTGAGAGTTCGGATGACCATTGATCGCGTCCGGTCGACCGCATCTTGTCCGGATGACCAACTTAGCCGTTTGTACAGAAAAATCAGAGGTCAGAACGGTCAAATCTTGGACCGTTGGAAATTTCTTGTCGATCGCCAATTTTGGCCGGTCGATCGCCGTCTGGTCAACTCCCTTTCCAGGCCGGTTAATCACCGGATAGTTTGGTCTTTTCCATGTTTTGCCTCTGTTTGTTCCAATTTAAAAGTTTTGAAAAACATGGATTTTTTAGAGTATTTTTAACTAACCTCTCCAGACCGGTCGATCGCCGGGCAGTTTGGTCTTTTCCACGTTTTGCCTCCGTTTGTTCCAATTTGAAAGTTTTGAAAAGCATGGATTTTTGGAGAGTATTTTTAACTAACCTTTCAAGATAAAAAGTATTTTACAAGTCCAAATATCATTTTTACATTTGATGAAATCATTGTATACGAATGACTTTTAATGCACAAAATTGCTTTTAATGAATGTAGGGATTTTGAGTTTAAGCAATCATTGCCATATATTAAAGTGTTAATACATTTACATTTTAGTTAAGAGATCAAGTATTTGATCTTGCTCCAAAATTTGGCTCTTAGACTTTTCGTTTTGATCTTTCTTTGATTTCGTCTCTTATCTCTTGATCTTCATTTTTCTTGACGTTTGTCTTTTAAACTCTCGTCTCGAATAATTTAACTGGAATGCTTCACTTTCACTTTGATCTTTATTTTGAGTCTGATTTATATGTTGATTTTGGCAATACGTGATTGATTTTAATATTGAACTATCATCACTCAATCAATTGTTAGAAATAATATTAATCTTATTTGTTATGATCAAAACATTAAGGTTGAAATCAACCATAGGTCAACAAAAAACTTATTTGTATCTCATATTTTTAAAAAAAAAAAAAAACAAATAGAAAAGTTTGACAAAATATATGTCCTCATTTCAATGCACTCAGCAGAATATTTGAACAAAAATCATCAACACAAATAAAATGTGCTAATTTAGTTGAAGATTAACGATAAGAATGTTCCAAAAAAGTTGGAAACTTAGTCGTTGTTTGATAGCCATTTTTTTCGGAAGAAGAGTTTTTTTTTTTTTTAGAATGCGTGGTTAAAAAATAAGAAAATTTTTTGGGTTCACGTGAAAAATATTTTATTTTAAAAATGTACGATTGAAAATGATTATGAGAAAAAAAAAAGAGTTTTAAAAGAATGGTTACCAAATAGGGCCTCAAGTACAAAGTAAATAAAAAATGAGTGACGACGAGACTTAGTCCAAGGACGTTTATTGCAATTAAAATATAGTGCAATTAATAAAAACCTAGTGCGAATATAATCGCCCTTATTTGGAATTTATAATATTGAAATGTAATTATATTTGTCGCATATATTTTGTTCGTAGCACCATATTTTAATTGCAATAAATGTCTTTGGACTAAGTCTCGTTGTCACTCATTTGAATGAATCATACATGTCTTAGGTTTTGATTGAAAATGAACCTCGCCTATATGTAAAGATGACGTGTTGAAGGCATTACTTAAACGATATACATATGACAGATTGACTTCGCTTGACATCCTAGTATCCAGTTTAAATTACAAAGTTGTAATTTCTCTCATGAGCTGATAGGACACGTTAGATCTTGCGTTGCAAGTGGATTATGGAATATTGCATACAA